>LKNJ01002201.1:116654-163827 GCA_002120245.1 Maccullochella peelii
AAGTGTGTGTGTGTGTGTGTGTGTGTGTGTGTGAGTGAGTGAGTGAGTGAGTGAGTGAGTGAGAGAGAGAGAGAGAGAGAGAGAGAGAGAGACGTTCACTGTGCCTGTGATGACTAAACCAGGCTGTTTGCTGTACATGTTCTTATCCTGGGTGAGTGGTTAAATAAGGGTTTTAAATCAAAGACCGAGAGTCAAAACACACACAGAAACCCTCATTGCTTCATTTACTCTGCTTGCTGAATCATCAGCTGGAGGGAAAGGAGAAAGAGGAAGGAGGAGTGAAATGTTGACAAGTCCCACCAGTGTGGCAGGTTATCGCGGCAAACCTGTCTTGCTCACTGCTCTCATTTCCCGCCTCTCTTGCCCTCTCTTTTTTCCCCTCTCTTTTTTCCCTCGCTTGTCTTATCTCTTTTTTGCTTTCTGTTTTTTTTCCAATGCCTTCAGGGAACTGCCGCTCCTCCCACCTGCTATTCCAGTGAAACATTAGCCCTAGCTGATACCTTAAACTTTAAGTGTGTGAGTGCGTGTGTGTAAACTAATGAAGGTATGTCTTCAACAACAAACAGAGCGAGAGACTGGCTCCACACTGCGCATACACACACACGGTGGAGTCACGCTACTGATGCATGTGTCCTGCCGTAACCCAGGGAGGTTTGATATAACCCTGTCACTCCTCGTGACTAACAGAGATGACTAACACATCTACACAGAGAGAGAGAGACAACACACACAGCACACAAACACATCTGTCTTGGAAACGTTTGTTTGGAGAGAAACAGTCGCTACACTCAAGAGAGACTGAGACACGCACACAAAAAGTTTATCATCAACACATTCTATCAACAGTCACAGCATCACTCTGCCAACACATTGGACATTGCAACACACTGCCAACACTTAACGGTGCCCTTAATACTAGGAAGCCTAAGCAATCAATTGATGACTGTTTTGTGAATAAAGATAGGGGAAAAAATGTCCTTCAATTACTTTTTCAGGACCAAGTCTGTTTAAACTAGCTGTGTCTTTAGAGTTATCTGTACGAATCTAAAAATATGCAGCTGATTTAGTTTGGTCTGATTTGTTTTCTTTGATTGCTTTGTGAGAGCATATAAATTCCAATGCTGCCATCTCTAAATGAGACATATGGCTGTCTACCACCTTAAACCACAGGACTGAGTAAAAAAAAAAAAACATGACAGCCAAATTCAATAGGACAAGTTACTACTCTGTATCCTGTAATCTGTATTTTTGGATGCACCTTTTGGATGAAAACATGCTATCTTGATACAGTTTTGGTGTGCTAGTCAGATTCTGTTTAGACCAGGGGCACATTGGTTTGGGCTTCTATCTAACCAAATGTTACATAAGAGAGAAACAGTTTTATCATCTCATCAACAATAGGACTGATAATGACATTTGGCATTTTGGGGGTGACATCTAATAAAAACATTAAGGTCAAGAGCCAGATTTGACCCCCCCCATTTTGTGAATATAAAGTAAGATTATTAGCTCTATGAATCAGCAGGGTGTTTTGACCAGCTGCATATTTAAAAATGTGTGTAGTGATAAAATGTTCTCTTCACTTCATAGATAAAAGCTAGACTAATAATGTGCTGAAAAACCCAGAGACCACCCAGAGACATGCCCGTCTCTGTTGCCTTTTGTGTGTATGCACTAAATTCTTCCTGGGCAACGGAAAAGAGACAAGATTCATGTAATAGCTCTTTCTCTGACGTCTTTTTGTAACAGTCAAGACAATATAAAACAAAACCGGTCAAGTAATTGGAGGTCATTAAATGAAATCAGGTGCAGCTATGAGAATGTTTTGCACTTGATTTTGCACGCTAAACAAGGGTGAACAGGTTGAAATTTTAAAATAGAGTTATGTTAAAGATCTGAGGGCTTTCATTTATAGCAGAATGTCAAGTGAACACAACCCATGAAAGCACATCAAAATGTTTTTCATATATTAATGTCTTAAACCAGTGAAGCAGTGGAATAAAACAGGGCAGAGTGGTAACCAAATGCTCAAATGGATATTGAAAGAGGAGTGCTGAGTTCCCATAGGTCATGTTGTAGGTTAAAGGTCATTGTACCAGTCAGCTACTGGGATCACACAGATTAATCACCTGTTGACCTATCCAAATACTCATTCCTTTGGGACCACACCTTCAAAAACTCCACAGCTGTTGCAGCTGGACATGCACTCAACACTTTGTGAATTTCAATAATAAATATATATAAATACTTCAATAATAAAGTGAATAATAAAGTGCTGCTTTGCTCTCTGGTTTTGGCCTGACAGCATTGTTGTTGCTTTCCCTCTTGCATGCGAGTGAGTGAGTTTCCTTGGGAGAAGGACATCTATGGCCTGAGATTGAAAGGGTTTTCAGAGGTCAGTAACACATAATCTCCACGGAAGTCAGCCTACCACCCTGAGGGAAACCACAGAGGGCCAAGCTTTCCCCTATCATCTATCCTTTTCTGGTAACATGATGGCTTACACCCCCCTCCTTTCTGCTCAACCCAACTAAAGTTCAACATTTATACTGCCAGATTCTGCTCCTCTGCACACATACGCAACCAATCCCCAACCCACAGACACATAACATAACCCTGTGAATCAAAGACACTTAATCCTTGAGAGTAGTTGAGGGAAAATCAGCCCAGATATTATGGCAAACTACGAAACAGCAGTGGAAAATCCTCAGACCCTGTTCACTCACTCTGTAACAGCCTTATTCCACCATAACAGGATTTACTCCATACATCATTACATAAAGACTGAACTTCATTATGTGATTTTAATTGATAGAAGCAGAGAGAAAAGGGTGTAAAAAATATGGTCTGTGTTGGCAGACGAGGACAAATTAACCATTTTAATGAAATAATTATTCTACTGATTGTTCGAATTATGCACGGCAGAAAACAATTCAGTTTTAACAACTTGGAAAAATTTGTTATGTCATTCAAAGGAGAGTATAATTAATGCAATTCTTTTCTGTGGATATGAATGAATTTAGTGGAGAAGCTCTGTGTACCAAAAATTAGGCTAAATATTAAAGCAGAGAACAATGGAATTATACATAGTATTAAAATAATGTCATAAACTTGCAGTGAAAGAATAAACAGACTATAGTAGATTAGTTTTCTAAAAACTACACTCAGAGGGTCAATAATGTTCAAACATGGGATGTGCCTGAGTTGAACTTAATCAACATTTAGTGCTGCAGTGGCATTTTCATTGTTCTCCAACACATCCACAGTGTGTCTTTCATAATGACCACAATCTTAAGCAACACAGAATTGATTTACTTCCACCAGTTCATCTACACATGTTTCATTAAGGGTCAGAAAAGCCCTGATTTGCCATTAGATGAAGTATGAATGAACTTCCAGTGACAGGTGATTTGGGCATTCAACCTTCAAGGGACCTTTAAACTCGATACATGTTTTAAATGTGGAACAAATTGAACTACTCGAACAGGCTGTCGTATGGTCATGAGAGTGAGAAATTGACTTTTTTTTTTCTTTTCTCCCTAGAGGGGAGTGTTTGGTTAGTTTCTGGGGAAATTACAAATATATACTTAATTAGTGCAATTAAGATTTGTTTTACTTTCCACTGCTGGAAACTAGCAGCGTTGTTCTACAGAAGACATGACTGTAATCTTTTCCAGTTGTTTAGACGGACCATTTGTAGCTTTGATATTTGTTGTGGTAATATTTACTGCTTTGTGATTCTTAGTCTGTGACTAAAAATACTAACTTGTCCTCCCAGAAATCATCTACTGAGGAGCAGCAGGGGCCGTAGTCTCACTGTACTCCTAGTTATTGACAGAATTTTAAATGTAATTTTGTTTTTTTACTTTTAATGTTTGTCAAGCGTGACCAATAATGTCTGATACTATGCTATTCCTTTCAAAAATGACTCAAGTAATGTTGCCTGAAGTTCATAATGGAGTTCAAGATCCTCAACTGTGAAGGATGACAAAGGGGGAGGTCTGATGTGCATCTGCATGTACGTGTTTGTGCTGTTTTTTTTCTGATAAGGAAGGCCAGAGGTGTTTGACCCCTCATGACCTCTGCAGTGTTGGTGGCATTAAGCTGTTTGTAAAGAGAAATACATTTGTCTTCTGCTGTGTGTGTCAGTTAGATAAGCTCTGACCTCACACATACCTGTTTCAAGGTTCCTGTCTGGCACATTCTTTGAAGTGAACTTTATATGGCTCAACAAAAGACTAATTGTGAGAATCTACACTAACAGTCACCTGTGAGTCTGACCACACACATACACGAACACACAGACAGCATGGTGGACAAGTGTTTGAAAGAGAACAAGAAAAAACAACAAAAGTTAGAAACAGGCCAATGTAGCCTGTGGCTAAACAAGAATAAAGTCATCTCTGTAGAAGAGAGAATAGCAGAAGAAAAGATTAATCAGAGGTTCAGCAAAATAGACAAATGGCTAGACATATGTAAACAAAAATCATAATAATCAGTAAGTGAGTCTCTCTATTTACATCTTCATTATCAATCAAGGGTACAGTTGGGGATCCAATTATTTCTAATTAACAATTATGATGTTGTTTATACTGCTTTCATCCATGCAAGTTGTCAAGTACATTGAAAGGGTTGGGGTTTAAGTGCCACGCTCAAACGTAATTCAAGAGTACTTGTAGACAAAGTTAATTTATAGTCAATATTAATTCACCTTAAGGCTATTTGTTATAACCTTGCATCTAAATGCTACTACAGTAAAAAACACACAAAAACGCACTTGTACTTTACCAAGATGTTTAACATGCCTTGTCTCTTGCTACCTCTTTTTCTTTATCTCTCTATCATCTCTGAAACGTTTCTGAAAGAGCCACATCTCAGGACTAGGTGCTTTATAAATGATTCCCTCAGCAAAAAAAAGACTGTTTGCTTATGTTTCACAGATACACACACTTGCACACTTACTCTTTCTCTCTCTCACACACACACACACACACACACAGTGGGTGTGTTTTTTGGCTTGTCCGAAGCCCTGGCCTCTCTCCCAGACCCTGAACTGCACCCCAGCTATTCCTGCTGCAGCCAAATGGGTCAGACCACTGGATGTGAAATGGTATTGATTTCACACAAGCGACAGCACTCCTGTGTGTTTGAATAAGTAACAGAGGCCAGAAATTGAGTAACCACACACACACACACACACACACACACACACACACACACATATATATACAAAGACTCACACAAAAGGGGTAGCCAGACAGTTTATGTAAACAAGATCTTATGACGTGATACCCTGCGTATGGCAAGCTTGTGTGTGTGTATGTCTCTGTGTATGTTTTTTTTGTGTCTCCCATGACCATTTGCAGTGTGTTAAGATTTTGGCCGGATCAGTGCCACTGTTTGAATTTCTATACACTAACACTAAAAAAAACAACTGGAGACAGGGATAGAGACCTCTCCTCCAGGCTAAACAATTGCCTAAAAAGCAATGCAGCGTACATACACACACACACACACACACACAAAGATAAGCATCTGAGTCAGTGTTAAAGCAAACACAGCGGTATCACTCCTCAACTCAACTCCTCAAGGCCCCTTCCGAGGGAACTTAAAAGGGAAGATTCAAAGGAATGGCGAAGCCTTCAACTCTAGTGGAAGAAATGACCACACACTGTGCCCAATCAGAAGCTTTCAATGCTAAAAGGTATACTTGAGTGCTGAGAGGGAGACAGACAGGCAAGATTCCAATTTCAAGTTATGGACCTGCCACCCACAATTACACACACGAAACACACAGAAAAGACCTAAAAATTAAAAACAGACGAGTAAAAAGATGACAGATGGACAAAGAAAAAAACAAGTGCCAGGATACTAAAAGCAGAAGTCAGTAAGAAACAGAAAACCACTGTACATAAAATCCAAAGAGAAAAATAGGATTATAAAACTCTTAAGTATGCTATATGTAACATTTTCATAGTATTCATTATTTTCCATTAATTTCAAGTTATTAATGTATCTACCATAATCAAACTGGACCACAGCTGAAAGGTTTATCCCTTTCTTCTGTGTACCATCCATTTGCCATTGGGTTAACTTTTGCATGGCTTTGGCTGAATTGTTTTACAGCAAAACTTAAATTAGTTTCGGCACAAAACAGGAAGAGGCTGCTGTTCTTCCGAAATAAATTGAACAACAAAAAAGAACCTTCATGAATAGGAAACCAAAGCGTTTCTGAATAAGGGAGTATTATTTTTTGAGAAACGATGTTGCTAATCCAATTCCACCAATATGAGATAGTAACAACCAGTGTGGACAGTAATACAGCAGTTAAGTGGGGAGGGTAATCATTCTGATGTTTTACAATTACATAAGATGCACTTTTAAGTCAACAGCCAAATGAGGGGTTGACAGAAAATGTAGACTGACAAATGACAAGAGAAAAGCATAAAGTCAAAGACAGAACAGAGCCAGATTGCAAACTAATGGCTTGTGTTCAGGTTGGTTGGGTTTCCGCACAGTGCCAACGGGAAAAATAAAGGGGAGGTGGGAAAGAATGGATGGGAGAGAAGTGTGTGGAGGGAGACGTGATGTGAGAGAAAGAAAGTGTGTCAGAGTGATCTAAAGAGACATACTGACTCACATACCACACACACAAACTTCTTTTTCAGCACTTCAGGCTGCATGTGGTGAGTGGTTCTATGAACTCTGTCTATATATTTAAACACACAAAGCTTTAAATGTAATGTATAGCTGTACGGTGACCTGGATAAAAGTGTGTTTCACCCAGATTTACATTTTATATTTAAACCTATGGCTTGACTGTAGACGTACATGAAGCAGTTACATTAAATCTATTGATTGCTGCAGTACATGCATCTCATCTGCTTAGCGCACACTCTACTCTATGTTAACAAAATGACTTCAATCTGCAAAAGGCATGTATGTGAATATATAGACATTAATATCCAAGATCTTTACATGGGAACCAGGCCAGCATTAATTCAACAGAGAAAAGTGCTTGAATAAGTACACTCTCATGATTATCTGGATATCGATGCACATCCTGTGATTTGACTTTGTTTCTAAAACAAGTACTTACTCTGTCTCCCTCACTGTTTCTGTAAAATCTCTGACATATATAATCAAATGAAACAGAAATACCTCATACTGTGCTAATCTTAAGACATGCATGATGTCATTTAATTCCAGGAAAAAGGCATACTCAAAAATAAGAGGTTATCATCTGGCAACAGCAATATCAGGCTTAAATATTCCATTGCATACATAAACATATTTATTCTAAATCACACAATAATACATAGAGATTTAAGGCAGAAATGTATATATATGTATAATATGAATTCCTTCATAGCATATTATCGTAGCATCAATTCTATATCTATTCAACACCCTTGACGTGCATTGCCATACTTAATTATACTCAAATTTCATGACAGATTATCTTTCATACAGTAAAAGATTAAGTTTGCATCATTATCTTATGTCAGACGTCAAAGCTGTGCATTATGTGCGTGTTTCAGAACTGTGGATTTTCTTTATTGGGGGCACGGGGCTGTATTTAATCCATATCAGGAATGCACATGTTTAGCTTTAAAATCCATGTGTGTGTGCCATTTTGGAAGAACACAGCTTGAACATGAGGTCTGTCAGGACTCAAGGCTCAAACATTCAAACAGGGCTGCAATCAGTTCTCCTTGAACCTGCCTATTAATCCCATGTTTGAAATGTTTAACCTTGTAAAGTAATGTCCTGATGAATGAGAACTGGCAAGGAAGGACTGCAGAAAAGGTGAGAGCCTTAGAAAAGAACATATCACTGCCGTCATTCAAAAGCATTTTTGTGCAGCTAAAAGGAAAGCTTGTTGTCAGAGTTTATAAAAAGGTCGCATTTGGTGACATGACATCCACCTGACAGCAAGAATAATTATACTTTTTAATATCTCTGAGATATACATTATCTGAAGCAGTACATTTAAAAAAATAGCTAGCTAATGAAGTTAAGAGAGACAAAGGGAGAGAATAAAAATAAACACCTATGAGCTGTCATGAGAACTCTGACAGCACCCTGAAATACCCACTTGGATACAGCACATACAGTACACATCTGACATAAGTGACCTTACTCAGACCAGTACATTATGATCAACAAGCATCCACACAGCGGGCTAGAGGCACACATGCAGTAGCAAGTGTTTTATTTTTATCTGAGTCAAGTGAGAAAGTGAGAAAGGCAAGAGTACAAGTATGGGTGTGTGTCCATATGAAGGTGAAGTTTATGCTATTTCAAAGTTGAAAGATGTAGTCACACAAACATACATGCACACACACATATAGACACTCAGTGTCTCAGTAATTTGTCATTTTTAGAGGTAATTCACAAAGGTATGTTAAATCAAATAAGTGAGAGAAGAACAACCTGTAACAGTTATGTTTGTGTCATCAGGACACAAACATGCAACACAGTCAACATTGCAGCATCATGAGTCCATTAGGACTCCATATCCCGTCTTACCTCTCTTTGAGGAAGTCCACCACTCTTTTGAAGTCATCGATGCAATACTCTCTCTTCATGTCCATCAGGACGCTGTCTGAAGCCGACTGCACAGGAACATGAAGGAAGGCATAGACACGTGGATGATTCAATATCTTAGCCATCTCCTAATGAGACACAGAGAGGAGAGACAGAAACAAGAGAGATGGGAGACAAGAAAAAATAGAAATAAAGGGTTACATTTTTCATATGTATGGAGTGGAAAGGCAATAGGGCTGAAATCACTAAAATGTCTGAGTTTGTCTACATGTTACATATGTCAGTCTGAACTGCTGGTGCTCATCCGTTTGCTCAAAATGAGTGATAACAGAGAAAACGGCACTTTGCTGTTGTTAAGTTTACATTTATAGAAAGAAACTAAGAAACTAAATTGAATATTAAATTGTTATTAAATATAACATATTCAAACCTTCTAGCATCATGTTTGATAAATAAATGCACAACACTGAAAACATCTGAAAAAAGTAATCATGTTTACTGTATATCTATACAGTATATCAATATGGAACAGCGGAAATGAGAAAATCCTCACTTTGGGAAAGCTGTAATGTTGGTTTTGTCAGTTTTCTGTTGACTGACTAAATTATTAATTAGCAATTAGTTTACAAACTATGGTGGATGAACCTAGGACAAAAGGGCAAATATTCTGTACAAGTGGTGCCAATTAGCCATGGGAGTTCTGAATCTGAAGCCAGAAATGTAAACTAAGTACATTTATATGATGATGAGGTTTATTCAATGCAAACATTCTGAAAGAAGAAGCAAAATCTCACAGACGGCTCTGATGAATGATAGCTGCTAGCTTTGAATAAATGAAGGTTCCATCAACATTCCTGCCTCTTTCTGCACTTTTTTCGCTCCAGACCTTCTACAATAGACTGCCTCTTTCTCTAATTTTCTATTTCTCTTTTTTATATTGGGAAGAAAAAAGAAAAACAGCTCACTGAATTCATCATGTAGCCTCTATATCCAAAGTCAAAAGAGTCAAGGCTGCGCAAGCAGGGGTTCTTTATGTCTTTAAAGTCAAGAGCTTTTACTGAAGCATCCAGGTCCACATCTCAGATCAAAATGGTGAGGGGGAAAAAAAATACATGCAGTCTATTATTAACTGGGTAAGGATTTCTAGCCACTAGGTACCTTTATGTTTTCACTAAAACAGTTATACAAATGCTTGGGGAATAGTATGTGCTGGCTATAATGCCTGCAATTTCTATAATACAGGATAGAGAAAGCAGGTTTTAAGTAAAGTGCTCTGTTGTTAAAAAATACTAATCTTTACTTATGTACACACTGACTTTAAAGAAAATGTCACCATCAGATACTCAGACTGTGATGTTCAGTGCATTCCAGGAGATGTATTTATGAGATGAAAGGACAAAGTGAAAGAACAAACAACAAAACACACATTATGAAATGAAGAGACATTAAAAAGCTGCATTTCTTCTATTTCCATGTGTTTACATATAAGGTTCTCACACCAAAGGATGTGTTTGACACAAAGGTTTGTCCACACTACAAGATTCTTGACTTGATTTTAATTAAGTAAAGACCAAGTGCAGCTTGAATCAAAAGCTTCTGACAGCACACAAGGCTAAATTCCTTCTGCTACCTGTTAAATGTGATGAATTGTATCATATTGAGAAATACGGACAAAAGTATATATTTTTCTATCAAAGTCACATACACAGATAATGAAGATCTACATTTTCAGTTTAAGGAATTGAAAAGGGTGGTAAACTGGATTTTCCAGTAGCAACACAGGACTTTGAGTAATGTCTTTTTTGTCTCAGCTCCTACACTTTAACCAAGACCAACTGAGAGTGACTTTCTGTATTTTTTAATACACCACATTAATCAAGAGAGTTGGAAGGTTTTTTGTTTTTCTTTCATTCTTACTTTCATTTCCTCAGTTAAAGAACTGGAGAGATCACAGATGTCAGATTTTTCTGATGGACATAATCAGGATGCTATCATTACCATGCTAATCACCACAAGAAGGAGAAAGAGAAAAAGAGAGGGGAGGAAGAAATGATTTAATGATTTCCTACAAGAATATGCTGATTGCAGTCCGTCTTCTCAATTAAGATCCATTGTAGAATGTTCCCTACTTCATATACAGACACAAAAGCATATATGTGCGTGCACACACACACAAACCCAGCTCAGTTGCAGCGCACCACAGGGGGTTGACCACTGGAAGCTCCAAATTAGAAAGAATTAATTTGGTTGGAAAATGGAGCTTGATTGGTGACAGAAATCAGCTTGCTGCGTGTGTGTATGTGAGAGAGAGAGAGAGTGAGTGAAAGAAAAACATGTAAAGGAACATGCATTTATGTGTGTTTTTAAAAATGCTTTCAAAGGTAAAAGAATAGTAGATTGATTACGTGCCCATGTGTTATTTCTAAGTTACTTCTTTGATAATTACGCTCTACTTTTCTCAGTGTAGATGCTTTATTGAGTATACTTTAAAATTCTGGTGTGAAGCCTTTTAGAGTCCACAACCACAGAACTGCAATACAGGGAGGTAACAAAAATGAAGAACCATATCCAAAATATACATGACGTCATCTCAAGTCAGCAGTTTCAGATAATCAACAATAAAAACGAAAAAACAAACAAACAAACAAACAAAAATATTACTAAATATGCTACATGAGGGAGATGTACTGCAAATGGTTTTAGCCATATAGATACTTGTGGAAAACATTGGTCTTTTTCTCCATATGTGCCTGTTACTTGTTGCGGTATGCATTGTGATGGAAAGCACACTGAGTTTACTTGAAGTGAAAGGTTCTATATAAATAAGATTGCTTTGCCCTGCCTTGCCTTTTAGTATATATCCTGGTGCGGTGTTTAGTGTTATGTATAGCAATATGCTGCTTTAGTCTCATTAGGTTCACTGACAATAACTCCCCAATGACCACAACAGAGCCCACAGATTATGTGTGCTTACATGACTGTGTGTTGCGAGGGTGAATGGGGTCTCAACAGATGGCATGCTTGTTTGAGTAGCAGGGCACTGCTGATGGCAACTGGAGATTAATCTATAAGGGGAGGACTTTTCATTCACACAAGCCATTTATCATGTGTGTGCATTTGTCTGACAGAGTGCTTCCCATCCTCCAATGATTATACAGTACACTGATATGAATCTGTCTTGTTACCAATCCCTGTGGAGTTGAGGACTTTTCAGTGTTTGACTGCTGCTGACTGACAGTTTAGTGAGTCTGAAGTGAAAATGACACTATGATGAGGAAGATATCGCTCAGCAGTGACCGGTGGCAAAAATGAAAGTGCTGCTTTAATGCCTTTGCTCCTGGGTGGATGAACTATCCAGCACAAGAATTCAACAAGCTTAAACAAACCAATCAAGTATTGGTGCAAGTGGGCTTTTTTTTTTGGTTTCGTTTTTTATCAGCGACAGTGTTTAAAGCAGTATAATACTGTTTCTTGCTCTCTGCGCCACTTTCCTTCCCCCCACTGGGCCTATCTCTCTCATTCACACAAACAGGCACACACTCCTTTCATCTCTGGTTGATCAGCTCAGATAAACACATAGACCAGAAAGGATCTATCTTAACTGGCTCAAATCAGATATGACTGAAAAGAACATACATGGGGGCGAGAGAGCAGATAAAAGGTGGTGGCACAAAAAATGTGCGCTCACTGTGGCTTTTTGGATTTTGTCTGTTGCTCTCTGCTCTGTTTCATGTCCTTTCTGTTCATCAGAACAGGCAGAAGAGCAGAAAACATGCATTCATCCCCTACTGTGGATAAAAAACTCTCCTTAAAAGAGGTTGCAGAAACTGATCGAGGGCTGCATATAAGTTATTAATCAGGGATGTCATGAAAGGAATATTGAAGAAAATAAGAAACAAATAAGGAAAAAGGGTATTACACTTTGCTTGATCCTTTTTTTATTGCCAAATATATTTGCACATGCAAGGAAAGTGACTTGGTGAGGATGGTGCATAAAAATAAGATAAAAATATTTTAAAAACAGAATTACAATAAATATGAATAAAATAATTGCACTTGGTTTGGGGAAGGGGTGGGGTGGGGGGTAGAGTCCCATAGTCAGCGAGAGGCAGGGGGCTTGTTAGTGAGCCCCACTGCCATAAATCACATCCAAACATCCAAATTTTCAAGTGCCATTCACTTTCCTGTAAATCTGGCCTCGCACATATTCTGATCCAAACAGAAACGTGCAGAGGGGAAATAAGAAGTCATTTGTAATTGTTTGGACGTGTCTGGCTGTACGTGTTTCGTTTATGAAAGCTATGCATGGTAAAACCGGCCGGGGGGATCAGTTCAATGTAACTTAGTCTCTTCAGACCTGTTAAATCTGTATGTATTTATTATTATTCATTATACATCAATAAAACTCTGCTGAAGCAAACCAGAGAGACACAAGTGACACTGCTGTCAGAAGTGTCAAATTGTGTGTATATTTAGGAATAAAAAACTTAAACAACAACAAAACAACAAAAATGTATTCATTAATAAAGATTTCCACATTCATTAAAGTATTTTTCACAGCAATTGAAATTTCTATATAACGTATAAGCGTTATAATGTTCTTTGTTCAGACACTGAGAAAAGAACTGACTGGTAGCATAGTAGTATATCTGTATATCTTGACATCACTTGAGAATCAAAGAAGTGAATTTGGCACCAGAGAGATAAGAATGCAGAATGTGGTATTTAAGAAAAACAGAAATACTTTAAGATTTGTACAAAACATCTTTCTAAATATAAAAAGGTGTTGATGGCATTTCTCAGGAGTTCTTCAGGACAAAACAAAACCTGCTGACAATACACTCAATACTGGCAAGAAAACAGAAGAACTGTGTCTTATTCTAAGTGTATTTTGAGTGTGTGGTACACTCACACTGGAAAAATGACTAAATTATGTCTACTTAAAAATGTTTTGACTGTGGTGTTGATGGACACTATTGTCTCAGAAGGCAACAACAACCTTGATGTGGAAGAGCTACTCACAGCAAGAAAAAAAGTTGAAGTAATAATTGTTGAGGAATACATTTTTTTCTAGCTATTTATGATGTCTTCAAATTTGAAAGTGGTGATAACGTTTTGAAGTTGCAGTTTCAAATGCAATGCTTCAGTTCTTATTAGCTCAAAGAAATACAATCGTACACTAACTGGTAAAGCAGTGCACCATCAGTATTAGTATATGGTGCATATGTTCTCATATTTGTATAGAAATAAGGACACAGTGGTGATTGCATTATAACAACACACACAAACACAGCTGGATTCCCCAGAGTGCCAACACGCAGACAGAAAGGGTTACAGCCTGGTTCAAGTGAATGTTCTGAAGCAAACCCAGAATAAGTAGCACCTAACTGCATTCACACACACACACAGACATATACACAAACCCCACACATAACAGAGTATTAACAGGGTTCACCCAGGGGAGTCTGTAGAGAAAATGATTCTAGAAGCTGTTCCCTGGTTAATAAGTCAGGTCCCCACACAAACACACAGTTGGTGGGAACCATATTCAGCAGCAGATAGAGAAACTGAACTCCCAATAGTATTAAACATTTCAAACTTCAGGCTGCACTTGATTTTCCCTGGAGGGTATACGAAGCCTGTGGTACCTCATACAATGCACATAAAATCTATGTATTGCACAGTAAAAGGGAAAATAAGTGCACGTGTAGCATTTGAAGGTCACACTGTATTGTGCGGTGTGTGTCATCTGACTCTTGTGAGCTGGAAAAAAATGACGCTGATACAATATTATTAAGCATTTTGGCATTTTCCATATTGTTGCCTCATTATAATGACTGTGTCAAAGTTTGTTTTCAGCTATTTAAATAGTGAAACAAGCCAACTAAAAATACTCCAAACCCAAAATGCATAAAGCCACTATATGGATAAATATGTTTACTGTCGCTGTGGAATACATCAATAAAATGCAGATAAATAAAAATAAATAGTTTACTCACTGCCACTATTGCCGTCTTAATTATTTTCGTCCTTTGGGGAAAAAAAGAATCTAAAGCCTCAACAAAAGGCACACTGAAGATCAATTTAAATGGGCAGCTGGAATTTAAACCTCCATCTTTCAGAATCATAATTCACCGCAATAATTCAGAAAACATAATTCCCTGCAGTAAGTCAGGACTCATAATTTAGAGGCACATCAGGATAGCTTTACTGTGAGCATTCATTTGGTGTCAGGTCCCTTACACAATGCTACATTAGGCCTCTAACGTGAAGAGGCTCCCAAAGGCTTCATTAAAATGAAAATGGTCTGAGAGGGTGTGTCTAAGTGTGTGCCCATACAGCTGTGCTTGTGTGCACATCTGAGTGTGAAGGTGAGAGATGTGTGCGAATATATTTCTGTGTGTGTGTGTGTGTGTGTGTGTGTGTGTGTGTGTGAATGCTTGTGTCCTGGGTATGAAAAATATCAGCAGATGCAGAGGACGGAGTTTTCGCTTTGTTACGGCTATTTGGTAGTTTGTCAACCATCCCAAGGCCCAGCGCAGCGCCATCGAACTGAGAACGGTCACAAATCTCTCTCCCTGTCTCTGGAAAATAAATGGCTGAATGAAATAATGACATAAAAAGTTAAAACCAAACAACCATAGAAAACGTAAAAGTAATTACAGATTCTGTCCATTCCCATGCAACACAGTCAGAAAATGCTCACTTTTATGTATATTTAAGATTCCACATGGTCAAAAACACAACATCTGACACTAGACAACGATAAAGTTGACTCTTCTTCCTCTTCTTTTTCGCAAAATGACATTTCAAGTTTGCTTAAATTTAGTAAAGATGAATAAATTATAGATTTTTGTTTGTCTCACTGTATTTAGAAGATCCTATTTTGGAATTAAGCATTTTGAGTGAATAAAGCTGAGAAAAATGTTAAGTCTCTCTTTGCTTGCAACACGACGGCATCACGCCACTGTTTCACAGAGCCAACTGTGTGAACCACATATCTGATGCATCTCTAGTCAAACTGAGATGAGCTCTGTAGAGGATGTTTAACGGATGACTGGTATTCCATTCATCTCAGCCTGACTGATTGCTATGTACGAGGAGGCTACTTTCACACCTCATTTACTGAGTCTGCTCGCATGTTAGATTCAATAACACTCAGCCTCGCAAAAGCACATGCACAGGTATCTGCATGCACACACATGTGTGACATATGATCATTTGACCTACTGCACTTTTGACAGGCTCTTAGCCATTTATTGACAGATAGATGGACAGACAGACAGACAGATAGATAGATAGACAGATAGATGGATAAAAAAAATGTCAGCAAAGTGAAAAACAAAGAAGTAGCATTGTTAGACCTTTTCACTTGCAGCTACTCAAGTAAAAATGTCTACTGACGCCACAATGCAATCAACTAAAATGTCAGAGACAAGTGGCCCATGAGAGGTGATTGGGGCTTTAACTGCTACAATCAGCAAATTGGGCTATGAGGCTGTCTACATCTGTCAGAAAAAAACACGCTGCGCATAGGAAGAAATTGTGTGTTCTTTTGTGACAGAGGGAGACAGTGCAAAAGTGCTGATCTGAGTGAGTATGTATGAGAGAGGGGGATCTTTTAGGGGGAAGTAGAGAGGTTACTTGGCCTTTTCAGCTTGAATCACAGCCATGCGGTATGATGCTGTTATATAAGTGCTGGTGTTCCTCAAAAGAAAAGTGCGTTGTAATATGGCCTTTACTTAAGATGAAGGATAAATCTACTTCAGAGAGTTGGCCTTCATCATCATCACACCGTTCTTATTGCTGTGATTATCACCATCATAAGAGGAATTGGAGAAAAGAGACAGAAGAAGAGGTGAAGGAAGAGTAATTAGGACAAGAAAAACAAGAGTTTAAAGGTGGGGGAAGATGAAAAAATTTAAAAAGTGACAAGAAAAATATGAAGAACTAGAGAAAAGAAAGAACTAGAAGGAGAAAAGGGAGAATCAGAGGGAGAAAACACTAAATCAAAGAGAAAGAAACAAGAGGACTTAAGCTCAGGGAAGAGTGAGATGGAAACTTTCACAGAATTTAAAAGAGTTTGTTTCTCTGTTAGGTGCTAGGCTCACAATCATTGACAATATATGGAAAGTTTATAAGTAGGACTAGACAGAGAAACGGGAAAGTGGGGGGAGGGGTGTGTGTGTGAGGAGATAGGGTAAATGGGGGACAGGAGCAACAAAAGACAATGATAAGTTAAAGAAGAACACTCTTATCTTTCCTTATGTAGGTTAATTGACTGAGGAATTAAAGCAAAAAAGATACAATTCAATTCAATTCAATGCATAGACGTTAACAATGAAAGGGCCAGTAGCATATGAAATTATTCTTAACATACACACACACACACACACACACACACACACACACACACACACACACACACACCAAGCTAGTGTGTCGTCCCAGTATATTTCTAATTATCAGTTAATTGTTATTCCCTATCATTAGGAGGGTGGTTTTTTGTAATGTAATTGTAATGTAGCCAAGCAGAAAGCCTACCTATACATGTGGGGGACAATTAGCCACCTCCATTAACCCCTGGTTAATTACAACCTCCATTGCTGCTTCCCACAGCACTTTCCCAGTCCTTTTACCCCTCATCTCTATCCCCGGGCCTTCATCCCCATTATTTAATTTTTTATTTCTGCCCTCATTTCATTAATCTGTGATCTCCAATCTTCCTTGATTGTTGGATTCAAAAGTATATCTGTTTTTTTACTTTAAAGTTTAGTGTCATTTTAGTTTTCTAGGTTACCATCACCCTATTTCAGCCCTCTATGTCCTCCCTTTCTCCATGATTATTCCTCTCCTCTACTCTTTCCAAACGATATTCCTCAGGGATGAGACTGGAAATGCTAAAAGACAAGCAAAACTACAGTAATATGTGGTTGAAAATGAGTGTTGACATATGAACCAGAAACAATTAATAAAATCAGCAACCGAATTGAATCCCGGCTGGTGCAGGGCAATAAGCATACTCTTTGCGTGGGTTTCCTTGTATGTTAGGTTAATTCTCCTGTCAGTGCCCTTAGAAGTGGAGTTGGTCCTCGGACACTGCCCAGTGGCTGCCCACTGCTCCCAACACTTAAATGCAGAGAATTAATTTCCCTACAGGCATTAATAAAAGATAACTTAAATGTACAAAACCACAGCCCTACTGCTGAGGTAGGTGGCAACAATTAAATACTGGGCTTTTCAGCCATGCCATGAGTTTACAGAAAAAAGAGCTACATTTATGTCCACTTTCATAGATCAGACGCACATATGATGCAGGTCCACTGACGAACGTTCAACCCGCGTTGGACTTATTCATGAGAGGTTAAAGTCTGGTTGTCACCATTATCAAACAGTCCGCTCTGCAGTGTAGTTCCATCCACTTCACTACTAAACCACAAGTCTATACAGAATAATTATATTTTATAATTATATTTATTTAACATTTGAGTCTTTAATGGGGTAGAGTATGGATGGAGTATTGTCTTTTGTATTAAATACATACTGTGTATGTATATATATTGATTTTGACAACTATGGAATTGTGACAGACTATACTGACCACAAAAACGTGATAATGTTTCTTAGGCCAAGGAATTTGGACAAATGAAGGGAATTTTTCTGTAAATATCTCCTCTGTATCCAATGCACCCTTCTACCATTCAGTTTTCCCGTCCTCTGCTCTCTCCAAGTTGATTTGTCTGAAAGCTGAGGCCGAATATGACTATTGTCCATTGATGGTGGAAAATGGTGATAACAAGTTATAATATGTTGTTACCTAACACTTCCAGAAACAATTAATTTAAAACATCTCATTTAAATGATAGAGGACATGCAAAAACAGAGAGAGTGGTAGAAAGAGAGAGAAGGGATAACAATGTCCATTGTTCCATTAGGGAAGACAATAATGACTGATAAAATGAGGTTGCTAAAGAGGACACAATGGTCCTTAATTGACTCATTAGGGAGAAGAGAATGAACTGCACTAATGAATGTGTATGAGCGCTGCGGCTAAAATGCTTGGTAATCAAAACAGAAAGGCATTTAGTTTATTAAATCTAGGCAAAGCAATATAATTTGTTCACAGGAAGGGATAGCACAAGAGATAAATAGGGTGGAAAGTGCTTGAGTTTTTTAGTTTTATCCATCAGTGATGTAGTATTATCTTTGATGGTAATTCTGGGTGAGATGGGTGACCACAGTGTACTGTGCATACCTCTAGGTGTTCCAGGATATATGGTGGGTTGGTCATACCCAACCTCAGCATGGCCCCTTCAGGAATCTCCTCCACCAATCTCCACAGCAATGTGGGCAGGTCTGTCCCTATGTCTCTACCATAAGCTCCTGTGTCCTCACTGGTCAGCCAGATCTCACACACTCCCTCTGGAAAGAGACATGCAAACAAAAACAAGGATTAAACATGCTTAATAACTAATTTAGATTATGTTTTTGTTCCCAAAATGTCAACTTTGCAGAGTGATGATCTGTGGCATTCTCATGTCAATGTACTGCAGTTTGTGAGTTAATATAACATAACAGTGTTGCAACCAATGATCAATTTAAGATTTTCCATACAGTATTATTATTATTTTTTTTTTATAATGAGGGAATTGTTCCCTGCATGCTAAAGTATGGTCCACCAAACTGGACTTACAGATGCATTCAATGTTTCTGGTAGCAAGCAGCAAAAGTAATTAGCTTGGAAGAAATGACACTGGATATTGTTATTGTGACAGGACTATTTCAACTAGAGAATTACAGCAATAAAATCATTTAAAACTACTTTTGAATGACTGCTGAAAATCTAGCTCTGTCATAAACTTTAAAAAAAGGAGCTTCCACACACATACATACATACATGTATGTCTTATTATGGTAACTATTACTGTATATACACACTACAATACCCAAGGGGGGATTCTTTACTGTGAGTACAGCTATTACTACTCTTAAGGGAATCTCACATTTACAATCCATTAAATGGATTCAAAATAACCTAACCTACTGTCAGCAGTGAATGCAAAGTCTGTAGACTGAAACCTGGGGGAGCTATTTGATGGTCAAATTAGGGTTATCGGGGTTCGGATAATCCAGCTTTCTATGTTTATCACATGTTTTCAAAATAATGTATTTTTCTTTATCCTTTATTGACTTGGTTAGAGTTAGCCATGCTTTTATCTCATCCTATTTGGACATCCTGAGCTAGAGTTCTCTCTCCCCTACAGCTGATGCAAAATTTTACTACATTATACCAAGACTTGTATTGTTTAAAGATGAGCTTAACCAATTCAAGAAAACAGGATCACATCATTCCTACATTATGTTAACCTCCCTTCCCCAACTACAGTTAATTAAACTTAAAACTAGAGCTACATTTCAGAACTTGTAACACTTTCTGGTAGTCCTCTGCTAGTGGCCTCCAAACTGCTCCAATGTCCAGTCTAACAACCAGAGGTGACTGCACCTTTGCTGTTATAGTTTCCTGACTTTGGACCACATAAATGATTTCGAACAGTAATCACTTGTGTTTCATTGGAGTGTAAGCTATATACCCAATACCACAATTACCCAAATGTACATTTAAAAAACAGTTTGACGATAATTAACCTCAGGTTTCAGCTATTATCAGAACACTTTTTAAACACATTCCCAGTCTCATCCCCAAGGTTGAATTGATCAATATGGGTGGGGTTTTTACCACATTGGCCAGCCCAAGCGACAAAGCTCCCCCACCATCACAGCTTCACAGTATTATTATTTCATTACCTTTAGGAGTCTCTTGTTGTCATTGCCTAAACTCAGCTAATGACAGTCACTGACAAGTATTAAAAATACCCATCTTATAAACATGCATTCCAGGAATGTGAAGGTCACAGACAGCAAGAGGGGACGATCTACCGGCTTCATGCTAAATTAGAGCTACGCTCACTGCTAGAGCTTAATGATCTAACTGTCATTTGGCTGCAGGTCTGGAAATGGTTGAGTGTCTGCTTAAGCTATGTGTTAAGGCATATCGTATCATGCAGGCAGACACACGAAAATACATCTGAAGTCGCAGGGGCACAACTCAAGTACACACAGGCACACACAAACACAGAAAACCACACAACCATCATTATCATTAGCTGTGCAGAGACAGACAGAAAGATGCATGTGGTCATTCAGAGAGCAAAGATGGTGTTTGGCTAATTGGACTGTTTGTGTGTGTGTGTGTGTGTGTGTGTGTGTGTGTGTGTGTGTGTGTGTGTGTGTGTGTTTGTGCGCGCGCGCGTATATGAGAGAGAGAGAGAGTAAAACTGTGTGTTTAAAGGCGTGCATAGGCCAGATAGATTAAAGATTAAAGATGATGACAGTATAATTGTCCAGAGTGAAAGAGTTTCCAGAGCTCATCATCGTTGACATTAAGATGTACTAATGATTTCTGGAGCCAGGCGTGTCTAAAAACACCATCAAAAAATCCATCAATCACACGTGATAGGATTTAAAGGCTAGCACACACAATACAAGAATGCATTCAGGATATGGTGTTCATTTGCCTCGGTATGCAATTAATCAAAAGCATATTTCACCTTGGTCCAATACTCAGTAATAGCTTAGTTCATTAAATGTCCCTTACCATTTATTAACTCATTCAATTTATTTTACTTAGAATGTAGGCTCTCTTTCCCTCTGTCTCCCTTACAGGCATAGATAAGAGCTACCTGTCTACCCGTTGTTGGCTACTAAAGAGCTTCCCTGGAGGACCTGGAGGTTAAGCTCTATGCCGAGACATGGTATCATCAGCTACCACTGACTCATAATGAAAGAGTGTCTCTAGCAACATTAATACCATGGTTGATTTGTTGCAGTATTTTTTCAACATAATCTGTGTCACATTTTTCATTCTTTTTAGCCTGAAGGAAGGTGGTGACAGAAAATTCCCATGGCAGCTAATGTCAGCTTGTTTGGGTTGAATTATACCTATCCCTCTGCCAAGGTCTAACCCTTGCCTGCATCATCTGCATCCCAGGAGTGAATGTATTCCTACACCCACTATACCAGCAGTGTCACTTTCTACATCACAGCTCTGTCCCAGAAAAATATTGGCCAACTGGTCTCTTAATACAGGGTCAGACCTGCATTAAAACTGGCCTAGGAGCTAAATTGGTTCCTTCCAAAACAACATTCCTGTGATTCCTCACACATAATGCTGCCAAGATAGTAAGCTTGTGTATTGTCTGCTATTAAATACCTCTTGTGATTCCTGTGTTAATTATGTTTTGAACCGGGCAATGTTTTGGAAAAGTCTCAGGTGTTTACTCAAGGCCACAGTCTTACATAGACCTCCAGACAAACTCAATAACCTGCCCAGTAATTTGCCCCTTTGGCCTGCTTCTCTGTCCCTTTTGTATTAGGTGTGCCAATGGTGTTATTGTTGACCAAAGACGCAGAGAAAGTGGCCGTTTCATCAGGAAATGTTAGCTTGCTCTCCATTCTCTATCTGCCCTGACACACACTACACAGATGCTTCCTTTGGTTTTGGTATGTGCACTGGAGAGGGGGGTCATGGTGGTGCAGGACTGAAACGTGTCAGTGTATCGGGCATGTCAAGATTACTACAAAAAACTCATCACCACAGGAGTATTTTGCAGAGAGAAATGTGTAAATCTAATAATGTACGACTAATTACATTTGCTTTTTATATTGTGCTTCAAGCCTGCAATAATTGTGAGAATGAAGCCCTTTAAAACCAACACAGTAAGCCAAATACAAGCAAACACCATATTATGACAACCTAATTCAAGGTGGTCTAGTAAGTAGGGAGTACAGTACAGTATGTTCCCTGCAGAAGTGTCCTTGAGCAAGCAAGACACTGAGCATGTGCCAGTTTCAGAGGTGCTGTTGTGTAGCTGACCCTGACCTCTGACCCTGATGTCAAAGGGAGACAACTAAAGAAGACTATCAATATAATATGAATATTGAGAATGTGTTATTGTTACTGTTACAAGAATAATATAATAATAATATAAACCCTTAACCGAACCCCTTTTTTCCATGTTACCTTATGGTGTAGTTTGATGTCAGAGCTGTTATAAACAAGGGTGGGGAGCAGACACTTTCCTAAAAGCTATTAACATTCAATGAACTCTGACACAACAGTGCAAACACAGCACAGGTAGGAGTGACCAAAACGGCAGATGGAAAGAGGGCAGGACAGGAAGATATTAAAGATGAAAATAAACAAGACTAGGTCAAAACCTAGTATATGGCTGGACTGTGTATGGTCAATGTGCTATATTGTGGCCAAACTGTTACATGGGTAGTCAGTGGTTCTGTCAATAATGTGACAGAACCTGGATATTAACTGCTCATCTGCAATAGTAGTGGCTCCGGTAATATTCCTTCTTAATGTGTACTAAAGTAGAATATCACATGACATGGTTACTACGTTTGAGTCTAACTAAGCTACATTTGAGTCAAGAAATGTTATAAATTAAGTTGCAAGAACAATACTTTCCACTCATATCTAAAGATGTTTGATTTGAAAGAGAACTTATTGTTATTATAACTATGCAAACTCCCTCTTTTGTCAGAGTGATTGTTATTTGGGGTGCTTTAACTGTGCGCTCTCCCTCATGCCTCTTGGCGCATGGAGAGCTGTTTCCTCTCCTACTCTGCTCTATGCTGGACTGTTACAGTGCATAACCATCGTCTCTACTTCCCACGGCAAGTTTTATATTGTTTTCCATTTTCATTCCCTCATGGTGAATATCAAGTATTGTACCGTCTCTGTGCCATCTGTGCACATATGATGTACTGTGATGCATTGGTGAGGTATGGTCTGGTTTGTGCATGTGGGTGCCGGACAGACCCAGTGGGGTATGGACCACATCCTGCTTCGCCCTTACCCCACCATCGATAGCCTTAGAGGGTGAAGCCTAAATGAAATAGAACATTAGTAATGTACCCTACCGGATGAGTCCGGCATTAGCCTTAGAGGGCTGCGCTTATAGTCATAGAATCTGGAGTTACAGAACTTAACTAACATCCATGCCTGTTCATTTTGAAAGAGCAGCAGCCAATGGGGAAACTCCAACACTCAACCGACCAATGGTGTAACTTCATCACTCACTCACTCAGTCAGTGACAGACCTTTGTGTTTACAGGGCTGGCCTCGTTTTGCTGTGGTCCAGCAGGGGGGCCTGCGTTGTTTGGGGTTTGAGGGCTTTCAGGGGCGGGGCTATAGACACTGTGGGTAGAGAGAGAGAGAGAGAGAGAGAGAGAGAGAGAGAGAGAGAGAGGGAGAGAGAGAGAGAGAGCGAGCGAGCATGCACAAGAGGAAACAGCTGTGTGTATATCTAAGCTGGATTTGTCTTTGTCCAAGAATAACACCATCAGTATGTCTGACAAATGTCATACACATATCAAGCAATCATCACTCCAGCTGTCTGCCAAATACTTGTTTGCTGCCTGTGGGTGTGAGAGTGCATGTGTTTGAGTGTGTGTGCGCGAGCCCTCTAACCTGAACTGAAAGAGTTCTAAGTGTAGTGGATCTGTTGGTCGCTTCAATGCCTGTCTGCATGATGAATTCAAGTCAATGTCCGTTTATATGTATGTTTTGTTATATGCCAATGTTACCACTTTGTGCTCTTAATTTCCTTAAAAATGTAAAAAAAAAGCAAACAAAGATTCCAAAACAAAATAAAAAAAACAAAAAACCCAGCCCCAACCCAGAATTTGAGGAGAGAGTGAGAATATCTCCTGCCTAGGATGGAAAACTGATGGCTTTGGTTTATGTTGGTTATGTCAACCAATCCATTTTAGACTATTTTAGATCTATTAACAGATCTATTTAGGATTCACAAAATTGCTAAACAATGAGTAAAAATGTGACATCTTCAACTCTTTATTTTCTAGCTGTGTCCTTATAAAGACTTGAACTCGGTCATACAGCAAGCTAAAATCAAACCTTTTCAAATGTAAACTCGAATGAATGTCTACCTTATGAGATCCAATTCTATGTTGATCTACAGCAAAAAATATTTTGTTTTCATTCATTCATCATCACTAATATGATACAGTTGTCAATGTCTACAGTATAAACTGCTTAAAATCACACTGCCATATACTGTAGCAGACCTCCATACATCATTACACTGTTTACATATATAATTTCTTATGGCCCTGTGTCCGTGCTTCGCCTCTGGATAAAAGGATGGGAAGTGTGGGAGAAGAAAAGAAATGAGGGCTTTGAAGTGGTTGCTTTGAAGAAGCGTAACAGAACCAATTGATTCAGGTGATTGGGAGCTTTAGTAAAAGCCACTGTTGAAACAGTAAAAGGGTCTTAAATCATAAATGAGACACACAAGCATGACCACACATTTTCATGTCATGCTTGTTTCTATTAGTTGGTACATTCTGGCTCTGATTCCTTCAATAGCACATGCATACACATACAAACAGTCAAGCGACTGAATGTTAGCCAGGATGTTTGTTTAATTCTTAGTAACAAAAGATTTAAATTATTACTATTCCCAGCAGGAATTAATGTGACAAAATTCAATTTAAATTTCAGTGATATTACTAATCAAAAATACCTTGTTTTTGTCATAACCTCCACTAAACACTGGACTGGAAATGAAAATGAAAACTGACTTTCTATGCAGTTGTATCATTATATTGATCTTATATTTATCACTGTTCTTTCTCCCAATACGTTATTATAGATACGAGAAATTGCAGAAGAATTTACTTTCTCTGGGTGTATATATTCTCACGTTGATTCTTATCCCAAAAGAATACGGAAAAAAAAACACTGAACAACAATGCTGTTTGGTTATAAATGGGAGAAATAGAGTTAGGCTATAAGATTTTTTGGAGATAAGAAAAAACACTGGCATACAGCGAAATCTTCAAATTCTGCATATAATGGCTTTAATCATAACTTTTATAGGTTTTATTCTGAAACATCAAGGTCACTGTATTTTGACAGGATGGTCGACTTATCTAAATTATTCTAATTCAGTAAATTGAAAAAACAATGTGAATTTTTAAAATCACTCACTGGCACTCATCACATTTTTATAAACTGTCAAATCCTCAATCAAAGGACTACCACTGTCTCCTTTACAAGCCCATTTTCATTGCACTTGTGGCGAGAAGCATTGTGTGTAAATACATTTAATCATTTTGGTCTCTGGGCCATGTCTAATGTGTTTTATTTTGGCGGCTGCTTGTTCTGACAGTTTGTGTGACCAAAGCTCTGCCCCTCATGTAAATGATTGAGAAGGGGAATCCCTAACATTTTACAGTTTTACAGACAACTCCATCATGTATGTGTGCATACACTATTATTTGCATAAGTGCATGTTTACAGCTCTGTGTTTTTGTGCATTTATGTTTGTATCTAAGTCTGTGGGTTTTGTACATGAATACACACATTACAAGTTACCTTGCCATACCTATCCTACACATATGGGTTCAGTATTCCTACTTATCTTAATCTCTTTGGCATGATTTACATTTTGATTGGCTGCCACAGGCTATAACGTTTAACAGATTATAGATTAGATGATCCTATTCAACTGTATTAAAACCCTATTTTCCATAACACAAGGCAACACATGGCTAAGCATGTTGCACATGGAGAAAGAGAGCGAGAGAGAAACCGTGAACATGGTTCAAACACATCTCAATACAAATGAGTTGTTACTTTAACTTTCAACAAATGTTCTTAAACTGTTTTGAAAATGATGCAGTACATTAATATTGGTCAATTACAGTTTATTGGATTTTTAATACACTTCAATGTGACAGTCTGATCTGGATATATGTCTACTGCCTTTGCAGCCTATCAGCTGCAAGGGCAGATATACCTTCAAAAAGCATCACACACACATGCCCCCTCATGCATCATGGCAGCTTAATGTATACAACATGCTCAACTATGTGTTGCTTTGTGTCATGAAAATTAAGGATTTAATGCAGTATAATAGGATCATCTTTATGTGCATATAATCTGTAATCTATTAAACGTTACCCCCCTGCAACCAATCAGCATGTGCATGACCTTATGTACAGCAATAACAGCTTATATCCCTTTGATCATATTCACTTTATAATTTAACAGATCTCATTCAAATAAACGGCAGGATTAGAAACTGCCAGTACCAGTAGTTTGATCTGGAGAAGGTGACAGCCCTCAAGTTTTAATTTTAGATCAAGTGTAAACATGGTTTAAGTGGGTATATAGACCAACATATACTGATATGACTGATAGATAGTAAAACTGTTTTTTTAAAAGAACTAAACAATGTTGAAAAACTGAAAAAATACCAAATTTGAACATAAGAGGAAAAGCTTACACAAATCAGTGCTGTGTAGTGCTGCAAAGCGACCACATGTTTGTGAACTCTCATGGTTTGTCAGCTCTCAACTCTTTTGCTTGTTTTTTTCCATTATGTATGATTTTCCATCTCTAACAAAAAATGCTTGCCCAAGAAGCAATGTAATGTGTGTGTTCCTAGAGAACATGACCTCACACATGACAACACATACCCTTCTAACAAGCAAAACTGAGACACAGACACATGCATACATTATCCGCTGCTTGGAGCTATCAATTCATTTGGCCATCATGAATATGTATCAGACAACAAATAAAGACACTCTTGAAGGGATGTGTATTCCGCCTTGCAACACACACACACTCTACACTGTGCTTCATAAATACCATATTAATTTAAACCAAAGCCTTGTCAAGCAAGGATTCATTTCTTCATCACATGGAGAAAACATGCACAGACAAACACATCCAGGACATATAAACACACCTCATCTACATATAACCATGTGTAACCATGCAACACTTTGCAGGCCTGTCTGATCTTCAATCACATTTGTCCCTCCCCTGTTCTCCCCCATAAGCCAATCCCCTCTGGCTGTCTGCTTCGACAGTAAACCCCCCACCCACCACTAGACAGACAAACATTCTGGGGCAGATGTCAACAACAGCAACTTGAGAAATGAAATGATGAATCTGGAGGGAAAGAGAGAAAAGAGGAGAAAAGTTTTGTTGGTAGAAGCAGAGGGATACCAAACTGTTGCATGATATGTAAGAAATGTCTCAAAGTGTTGGAATAACTATTCATTTTATTAATATAGCAATAAATCCTTTGCCATGATCTACATAACACGACCACTAATTGAATCACAGGAAATGCATTTAAAAATGCACATAGTATACACTATATTTCATTTATGTACACCCTCTTAAATCCCTGCTTACAAGGAAAATCCCAACATAACACATATGATGTCACTTCACCACTTCATTTATTTCATTTGATACTTCTCATGTTCCAGCGCTGTGTGATATTTTTCCCCACAGTGTTTGTCCTGTCTGATGCAGGTTTCATGTGGTTAGCCAGCACAAAACAAAGTTTGCTATATTTCCAACAACTACCATTTACAGGTTTACTGAAATTATGGAGCTTAACTAGAACACAGTTTTTACCAGTGTACTTTTCATTTTGTGATTATTATCCACCATTGCATGACACATGACTGACATAAAGAAAGAATAATCACAGCTTGTCCAATATGAAGAAATTCTACAAAGATTCTTACCATTTAAGATTTGTATTAAACAGCTCTCACTGAAATTCATGATCTTTGCTGATCTTTGATTCACAGGCATTCCTCCCTCAATCCCCACCACACAATTCTCACACATTTACACAATATAACTCATGCACAAACACCACACAGAGAGTTTAATTGCAGTAATTAAGCAGCTTAATTTAGAGCAACAACTGTTGATGTAGCGCGTGGATGTTTTGTCAGGTAGACAAGTATACATGCTTGTATATGGAAATATTCTCTCTCAGGCATGTTTACACTAAATACATGCGTATGTACATGCACATTGGCATGTACATGCTGCACATCCATGTGGATGTACATGCATATGCATGGTTTAATAGACAGCCTACACAATCCTTTAAACAAAAACATGTCAGCTTTAACCTATTTTCACATAGTTTCTGAAGTACAGGCATGAACTTCTGTGCAAGCCTTGTCAAAGCTTGTATGTGTGTGTGTATATATATACACACATATATATACACACACACACACATATATATACACACACACATATATATACACACACATATACATATACATACATACATACATATATACACATATATACATATATACACATATATATACATATACATATACATATATATACACATATACATATACACACATACATATATACACATATATATACATATATATACACACACACACACACACACACACACACACCCCACATACATTGTGTGCATGCAATGTATGTGGTATATAGGAAAAACATGCCATAGAATATATGGGTCAGACATATTGTATGGATATATCAAAAGTAATTGGCAGAGTGCCTCCTCCCTGTGTGCATGCTGTATGTACATGTGTGCATTTGTGGGTGTGGGCGAGAGAAGTTATGTCCTCTTTCATCTTTTCTCTGTGTGTTTGTGTGTGTGATTGAATGAGGATATTTCTAATGTGTTAATGTGGATGCAAAACATCCATTTTCATTTAATCATTTCTGGTAGACAAATGTTAGGAAAGATTGCCTGTGTGGCTGAAGAACAGTTACAGAAATTTCACAAATATTTAATTTAGCCTTCATTTGGCTCAAGTCCAGCATAACACCAGAAACTCAGAGTGTGCATCCTCACGTTAAGTCAATGTTTTTATACCACATATTTGTAGAGGAGGCAAATATGCACAGTCATTATCATGGTTTGCTAAGAACTATACAGGCAATATGGCCCAGTGGTTAGCAGTGTCGCTTCAAAGTTAGCATTGGTTTTCTCCGTATGCCCTATATGTGTTAGCTCTGTGATAGACTGGTAGCCTGTCCAAACTGTGGCCTGCCTCTCATCCAGTGCATGCTCCAGTAGGCTCCAGTCCCTGCCACCCTAAGCAGGTGTATAAATTGGATGGGTACAAATAGCAAAAATATGCCTTAGATATATATGCTGGTTCACCCCCTCTAGGTTATTTAGATTTGAACATATGAGCAGGAGGTAACTGTGCAGAACTATTAAAATTGTGTGAGTCAGTCAGTCTCAGGTAGTTGCGTTGTCCTTATTTACCTGTGCATAGCTATTACAAAACACATGCCTAAAAACAAAATTAAGGAAGCAGGGTAGATAGAATATGAGCTAATAAGTGGGAGAGACTGTGCAAGAACTCATTACAGAGAAGGATTTTTTCAGGAGTTAGACTAATGTTATTAGTGATTTTGTTAGCAATCAACAGGCCTTGATGTCTGCTCTCATTAAGAAATGCTCTCATTAGTGTCACTTAACAAGCAATGAATGCAATTAAACAGGAGAGTGAAGTGAAAGATGCTGTTGTCTCAATAGGTCAAATTCATCTGTTGATAAATTATATGTTAATGTGATGCAAAGATAACTGTCCCTCAGTTGAAAGAGAATGTCTAGCAAATCATCGCATTTGAAAGGCTGGTACCTTCAAATGTTTGGCATCTTTACTTGATATTTGACAAATTTCACCCGTCAATCTACTGGTTAATCAAATCTTTTCAGCGCTAATTGAAATGTTTGAAAAAGGGAAAATCTTTCAGTATGTTAATGCAAATTATATAATTGTATGAACAAGGGTTATCTATCAAAAAGAGATGATCCATACTGTCTCAAGATTTGACTCAATGTCCGTCAAAATAATGAATGTAGTGTGTGTCGTTAAAAGCACATGAGTTGAAGCCGAGGGGAGGATGAATGGCTGATGGGACACATGGATGAGAGAGACACAGAGTGTGAGAGGGGGAAGAGAGTCAAAGGAAGCTATAGGGGGCAGATCCCATTTCTGTATGCTTCAGAGACCCCAAGAACTGCAAGGCACTAAGGACCTTAGACACACATGCGCACACGTGTCTCAACATTGAGATTAAATATGGAAATCAGTTCCTATTAAAAAGTCATTGAGGTGGTAATGGTTAATATCATCTGTCGAAGAAGTCAAGGCAGGAGAGACACACTCGCACAAAAATGTATGATCACAAATATTCTTACACCCCCCCCCCCACACACACACACACACACACACACACACACAGTACTACAGCTGTGTTATTAATCAGACATAATAAGGTTTAACTCTTTCTAATTCAAGGCCGTTGACCTAATTTCTTTACGTGCTGTGTGTGTGTGTGTTCCCGCCTGTGTGTTTGTGCAGGCACTAATTTGATAAATAATAATACGTCTGGTCAGTATTTATGCTAATATATTTATGACCCACCAGCAGGCATCATGTTTGTGTTTGTTAATTCACTTTGTGCGCGTGTGTGTGTGTGTGTGTGTGTGTGTGTGTGTGTGTGTGTACTGTAGCAAGACCGGACGAACTTTAAATGCACCCTGCATGTGCCTATGCGTGTGTTAATTAAGTTAGTGACTCAATAATGTATTGTGTGTGTTTTTATAAAGGTATTTAGAAATGTGCAAATGTAATAACGTGTGTGTGTGTGTGTGTGCGTGTGTGTGTGTGCGTGCGTGTGTGTTCATTTAGTCAGTGGATCTGTAAACATTATCTTATTATGTAAATATTAGTATTTTTATGTAAACACATGGGATATTTTCTGTATTTAAACTTTAGACTAATGACTGTGGTTTGTTTACCGAGTTAACAAGCCGAGGAACAGATTGGCCACATGCAGGGTTACTGATCCTAATCTGCCCATCCTCCCTCTCTCTACCTTCCTCTTCCTCTTTTCTCTCCCTCTCCACATAGTAACTCCACTTTCACATACAAACATTATGACAATGGGGACTCTGCATGTGTTTAACCCACATTTGATCTTTCAAACGAGATCACTGGTCACTAGAAAAGATCTGATTGTCGTCAGTAGCAAAACATATGGCTGACCTGTACACATCTTGAGGAGTTGTTCCAGATTTTGGATAATTAAATACACTAAACGTAACTGTCATTAAAGGTGCTCCATAAGTCCAAAGACGAATTAGACGTGCCACGAAATGCCGTAATAGAGGATAAGAAGCCCAAAAAGGCAGTTTTGAAACCCAAACAGTATGAGAAAATCCTTCTGCTTCCAGGAGCTTGACAGAATAGTATATGAGTAAATAACAAATGTCAACAAATATGACATGCATTTTAAACACGTTTTACTTATAAAACAGAAAAGACTTTAAGGATAAGGACTTAGACTAATGAGTTTGGCGGCCTGCATATTTAGTTTTTAAAGATTTATCTACTACATTTTAATCTTGTACATTTCATATTGTGTTTTTTTTTGTTTTTTTAAATAGTTTCTCATCTCCAGTGAGTCTTTATTGGAAAATAGGTGCTACAAAAAGAGGCACGTGGTCATCTTATATTAGCACACACATATACTCCAGCCAGTTTCACTCATGTCATTAACCCCGTAATACTAATCTTCATAAGTCCAAACTGTCTTATTTTCAATGTAAAATACTTGTAGTGCAGCTCAATTATTGTTGAGTTACAGTATATCCTGCACACTCATGAATACTGTACATGCAGATGAATGTGTGGACCCTGTTCAGTCACAAATTACGCTACATGGGAATTCTACACTGAGATAGCAGAGACCCAGATATACAGCACAGTTCCTTATCAGTGTGACAGAAAGAGAAAGAGGTGGAAAGGGAGTTTAAAAAAAAAGTGAACTGAAAGACAGAAAGTGCTGAGAGCTCGTTCTTGACACTGGTTGATTTACATCTGCTTCAAACACACACACGTCACAATAAATGAAGTGTTTGTCAATCTCAGATGCCTAAACATGAACACACTATCATCCTCTCACACATTATTCATGGCCACTTCAGTGTGAGGTACTACTGCAGAAACTAAAAGCTGAAGAGAGAAGTAATGCACACACACATCTTTACAGGAAAGTAGAGTTCTGCCCCTAACACGCGCGCAATGGGGGTCGAAGGGAATCAGGCATAGGGTTTTCCGCAAAGTGACAGATGTGGCGACAGGCTGTCCAGTCAGGCAGAAACACAAGGCTTCTTCGACTGAAGACCTGGAGTGACATTCACTGCGGCTACACAGAAAAGTGTCAGCACAGTGACACACACACACACACACACACACACACACACACACACACAAACAGCAAAATATACAAACACATAACCAATTTACAAGGAAACACGCAAGCACAAACTGCTTCAACTACAAAACTGCTTTTCTTTGGTGAAGAAACTTCCCCTAAAAGAAAAAATAATAGTTGTAAATCAATAATTGTTATTATCCCACTATTCAATGAAATGAAAAATATCATCACGGCGCAGGACTCACTAAAGCTAAATGCCACCCTACAGCAAGAGGTGGACAGAAAGATGTAGACAGAGAGATGCATTCTTGTAGACATGTCCTAACATGTACAAACATGTACCCAACTGTGGAAGTAAGTTTGTGTGTGCGTTTACATGTCATGCCACACAAGATTCTCTTTTCTTCCTTAGAGATGGAAACCATGTACTCTCTTTTTAACAAGAGTCTGTCTCTATTCTATTTGACCCAAACCTTTAGACATAGGAAAGTTTGTGTGTGTGTGTGTGTGTGTGTGTGTGTGTGTGTGTCATTCGCACTCCCCCCCATTTATTTCATATTTAGTTCCAAATCATTCTCATTTTCCTTCTTACTAAACTTGAACTGACTTTTCTGTTCTTTCTGTTACACTTCTCTTAATTCTCTTCTTTTCTTCTTACTTTTATCTTTCTCTCATCTATTGCAGCCATTAACTTTCTCCTTTCAGGCCCTGTATTTTTCAGTTTGAGTATTTCTCTGCTTTGCTCCATTTGTGCCTGGCAATCTTGTCCATCATGTCAACGTAGTATCATACAAAAATCTGTGTTAAATTCCTAATGCTATAAGACATTGTCCACTCCAAATCACATACCATAGCCCACATGCCACGGTACAGTCAACTAATATTCTAAAGTATTAAAACATAATCCCAAACTATATCATTACCCCACAGATCAGGAATGACATGACCCAAAGCTGTTGATAAAGTGCTTTTGAGGTTTCAGAGGCTAAAAGGGACACTTTTAGCCTCTGAAACCCATAAAAAATTCAACAGAGAGAGAAATAAGTAAAATAACATCACTGTTGTCACTGTTTGCACATCTTATGCTTACAGTCACAATCTTATATATTTTTGTCTATCCACTTCCATTTTCACTATTGGTATCATTTTACTGAAGCTTGATTGTCCATACTGACACGTCACACTGTCACGTTTCCTACAGATTGTTCGGTCATGCACTCATGCTGTCAACAATTCTGTTTCCTCTTTTTCTCTCATGCATATCATATAAGCAACATAGCAGTGTTTTTGCATGTTTTATCCCATTTGTTTTAAAACAAAAACAAAACAAAAAAAAATGGTGCAGCCTGTTCAGAGCTGCGCTGTCTTCTCAGCTAAAACTTGTGCTTTCATGTGATACGGAAATCAACAACTTCTTGGGCTTGATTCACCCCACTCAGACCAATTCCATTCATCTATACTAGGGCTCAGCATCAAGAAGTGAAGCCAGATCTGAGTATGACATACTGATAAGGTCTGTTCTTTACTTGCTTGTTCTTCACACACACAAAAAAAACATGCTGATCAGCATTAACTAAATTTCACCAAGAAGTTACGTTGGCATGCATCAGAACGTTCTATTTCCTGCTGAAGTTGGACACTGCTCACTGGGTACTCACAATGTCTACAGATACAGAAAGAAAAATTGAGAGAACACATAAGAGTTACATATGTGCAGCCAACAACAAAAACTAGTAATAAAGTTCGCACTGAAAATGCTTTTGTTTAATTTTCACATTAGTGTTAAATTTTTAGGATTTTTTATAAAATCCTAGATTTTTACATTTTAATTGAAAATAAAGAGCTCTTCATCCTCAGCTTAGGCCTGGTGAAATTTTGTTCTCTTCTCCATCAAAAGAACAGTAAATCCAGGCTGTAGAGTAGCACATGTAGTAACCCTACACCTGCTTGGTTTGGTTGACAATGCCAGCTCCCCACCCACTTACTTGATTTGCATATTGTGCATGAACATGCCATCTGATAACACTGCAAACAAAATATACACAATGAGTAGCCATGGACTCATTATTTGGATAGAATATTGGCTGCAGATTGGATTGTAATGTAAGATTCAAATATCACAGGTCTTCAGAAACAAACTCAAACTTCAAACTAGTACACAGTTTGAAAATGAGCATACAAGGTGAAGCTGCATGAATGAATCCAATCAACTTAAGGCTCCCAGATACATTCATTTCTGCTGTAGAATGTAAGATTTACAAAACAGGATACACCTATTGAAATTGACCTCATTCTACCATCTTACTCTTACTATTTTGCCATAAAGCAGTAGATTTCCTTTTACTTAGAGCCACCCAATACATAATGAAAACTAAAGGCATAAGGCTGCTTCCAATATGCTTGGTAATGGTGTTGTTGGCTGGCCATTATACTAAATGAAAATGATCAAGACTTGATAAATAAAGTGCATTCAATTCCAAATTAAAGGCTTTGGCTTTAAAACTAACTCTCTGATGAATTGTCAGTTTGTTCCCATCTGCCAAATAATGCTGTGTCCACAAGGAAAAGTGTAGTCACATTTAAAACGGATAGCTTCCAAACTCATCATCTCTACACACCTACACACTAAGGGGATAAAATGCATTTCAAAGTGTATGTTTATCTAGTTGTGTCTGTGATGGAGAATTATTATTTTTAGACTTCAGTGGGACAAAACAAAGCTTGTTTGTGAAGGGGCAATGCCAAGTACAACCTGAAGCACAGAGAGAGTTTGAGTTAAAAGAGTTAGAGGGAACATTTATTAGAGGACATATTCAGTAGTTTGTTGTGTATGTATGTGTGAGCATGTGCATCAGCCGTCCCCCCTGTAGCCCTTTCATGTCACTCAATACCAGGAGCTCGTGGCTATGGCCACGGGTGGTCCACTATGTGAGAACTGGTTCCTGCAGGGGGTGTGAAGAGACCCCCTGATGGTATCAAAATATATACCACAGGGGGACAAACACACACAATAACGTATGCACAAACACACACAAACACCATACAGTGCTGTAAATTATACCCAGAGGAAATTGGTGTCTTTTTCTAGATACACACTGATATTTTTGTGAAATGAAGACAGTTTCTTTTGTAATTTCTGTCATTCCTTTTGGTTCCTAAGACATGAGTGAGGATAGGATGGATTGAACAGGACAGGTACGTATTTTAAAAGGATTTTGCAGCGGTGGGAATCTATGGGAATTTGCTGTCACGATTAGATTCAGAATTGATTCTTGATTCAATTAATAAAAAAAGATCACTTTATTTAGGCTCTTACTCATATTCACTGTGTGCCAAACTGTTCACTCATGACTTCAATCCACTGAATTGCAGTACAGAACACAACTGGCATTAAGCTAACTGGACTAGATGAAGTCTGACAAATAGAAAAAAAGCAGCGTGTTGGAGTACACAGGTTTTTTTATTTGACAAAAGGCAACAGCACTAATTTGGAAACATGCTACAGTCTTCTGTCTTTAAGACAATCATGAAATAAAAGTAATCTGCTGACCACCCCCACTGGCTGGAACGTCTTTTTCAAACAGAAACAGTGATCTTATTGCTCTGGAGTAAGTTAAAAAAAACAAAAAAACAAACAAAAAAAAGTGCTCTACTGTGTTATTACGGTTACTAGTGTTATGTCTGTAGCAGTGGAGAACACCATCTCTGTTAATCACCAGGGAAAGCCATCATTATTCACAATGCTGTATGGACGCAGGTCATCAAAAAGACAGACTATGGAGGGAGTTAAAGTGTTGCAGTGTGTTGGTTCGCCAGCTCGTTTGCTAGCTGAAGTTCAGTGCTCAGTTTTGCCAACACCACTGGGTGATGGTGAGTACTCACAAAATGCTTCACCTTTGTGATGAAAAGCAAATTAAGTTAAATTAATTATCTGAAACACGTGCCCAAACACTTGCCTTCTGTGAAGATGAACTCTAGATAGTGTCCAGGTGCTGCACTGTGGTCTTGCAGGGCAACGTTAACAAATGTATTGTTGGAATCTGTGAATTAATTCAGAATTGTAGATGATAAAAATAGTGATAGTTACATGAATCGATTTTTCCCAACCCCTAAGAAATGTTATGCCTGAATGTTTATTTCATAGTAATATGAGGTGAAATGTGACTCTATGAATATACAGTGTAATTTCTTCAGCCCTGTATTGCAATGCATGTTTCACACCAGCATTTCAGTGCCAGGTCCTAATCAGGTTGTGTCAGAGAGGCCTCCACCTACTGTGTTCAAAAGTGCTTCTGAAATCTGCCTGATTCAAGCTTCTGCCACAATAGCTCCAAAAACAAGTGAAGTCTATCCCATTTTGCCTCTAAAACAATTCTCTTGGTGTTGTTTGAGTAGCCCCACAGGCCAGCCTAAGTAATTATGTAAAAGTAATACATGAATGAATGTATAAATATTTGTTTGTGTATCTTAGTGCCTAGAGCCTTCAATAGTGAGACTGGCACAAAAACAGCTCAAATCATGGTTAATAAATAATTTCTACATATTAGAAACAACCTCATCATTAAAAATTAATTTACAAATGAAGACTAAATAAATGCAGATGCAAATAACTGCAAAGCTAACATTGTGCTGCTGGGTTTCCCTATTCATTCAGCTGAATGGGAGATAAAGGAGTTGCTGATGGTATGCACCTTGAAGAATGAACTGGGGTTTAGCCTTTTCACAAACAATGTTTTTATCTATCCGTCTGAATGCAGATAAGCCAATAGTGGCTCAACATCAGACAAAAAAAACTAAGTGAGAGAAAGATAACATTTTATTTAGGATTTGAACCAAAATAGAAAGATGAGAATGCGAGGGAGATGGAATTGATTGAAAATGAGAGAAGATCGAAGAAGGGCAGCAGTTGGGAAAGAAAAAGCAAAAGACACAAGGATAGAGTGATCATGGGGCGTGAAGTAGGAGTGAAGTGATGGAATGGATTCAGACAGGAAAACAGACCAACGCCAGAGCAAAAGTGGGACAGTTGCATAATATTTTAGACTGAGCAGGACAGAATAATTTCAATATATGTTTGACTTTGTTTTCAGCTCTTCACAAGGGGCTATCCTCATGAAAAACAAAAAAAAAGGCTTACTCAATAAAATTACAAATTTTTTTTAAGGACTAAAAATAAAGATTTGGCCACATGTTGGGACTTCGTCAAGATATATTTTAACAATGTCGAACTGCTGTTTCCTTGTCTTTCTGGTACTCACTCCTCGGGCTTTCATTAGTCTCCCTTGTTTGGATCCCCTCTTATTTACAGGTAATGAGCAGTGTTGATCACAACATTGATGTGAGGTTCAAGTTAATTACAGGTAGAATAACCAGTTACTTGCAATGTGTGTGTTAAGTGGGATGTGATGTGTGTGTGTGATAGGGATCAAATTTAAATGAACTGTCTTTGAATCAAATGTGCACGTGATTATAAAAGTCTTAAATATGTTGTCTGACAGTTCACAGTGATTCAAAAGACAGGATGTTTATACTTATGCTTAGGAAGTGGAAATAAAAAAAGTAGAAATTTTCTCCATAAAGGCAATTGGTTCTGAAAATGTTGAAATCTCTGTCCATTGTTGAATTAGTATAATGTGAACTAAGAGTAGATCTATAAATGTTGTCGATACAAAATTTGACAGGGGAACCTCTGACCCAATCAGTAACAGTAGCCTATTGTGGAAATCACCAGCCAACTTCAAGATTCACTAATCAGTATTTTCATATTGACAATGGATCAGAAGACTATGTGTAATGTGAATGAGGCCACTCTTAGAGGAGAACACTTCTTAGCATTTTAGCATCTTTCAGCTAATTGTTTTGGTTTACTGTTTAACAGAAAGTTCTGTACACTATCTGTCCATCACCAGACTTGCTGGTGAACATAGTGGAACAGTTAGCAGCTAAATAGCCAGGTATTTCCCTCAGGAGTTGGATGAGACCAAAAAAAAAAACTAAACGGGGAGTAAATATTGACTGGAATTCATCAGGTGGCCAGAAACACACTCCGAATGAATGCTAATGTTGCTTTGTGTCTGCTGGATGTGTAAATAGGCAATTGTATGCACACACATTTGACCTAACATGTTTATGAGGTGTTAATTTGTTAATACTGTGTTTACAGCTTGTTCTGCTGCCCCCAAGTGGCCAAAAAATCATAAAATGCTGCTTTAATAAAGAATAAAGTTAACTGTAATGCATCTTCGTTACATATTCCAGATAAGGGTTAGCTGTTCTATAAAGATGGACATGAAGGTTATTAGATTGGATTGTGATGTATGTATGTAGGCAGGCAGGAAGGCTTCTGTCCACCTGAAAAAATGTGCTAATGAAACATACTGGAGGGAAAAGGATCTGTAGAGAGGTGATACAAGTGCATTCAGTTGTAGATATGTATATTGCCATGACAAACACACTCAAAGTTATTATACTGTGCTACTGTAAGCCACTGAATACCCTACTTTTATCATCTACCTTTTACTGATCTGAAGGAGTCTTTGCGGAAATCCACATGACACAAATATGCCACATGGCAGAAACTTTAATCCCTGCAGGTATCTAAAGGGCTTTTGTTTTGTGACACTGCCAAAAAGCTGAAAGGGTTCAATCAAGGGACTGTGTAGATTAAACAGCCCAATTAATCTCTCCTTCTCCAGCCTCCCAAACTCTAAGTCTAGACTTCAAAGCAGACACAAACTTGAGGACTTGAGCCACTTGTAGCTCCCCCCCTTTATACTGATGTGTGTGTGCATCATGACTCATTGTGGCTTATGGAAACAACCCTGTAGTCATGTAGTTATCTTCAATAGTAGAGTGACTGGTTATGAACCAGTCAGGGCAGAGAGCAAAGGCTTCACATTGTGTTCCTGGAGGATATAAAAACTATACATGTGGAAAAAAAAAACTGAAAAAAATGAAAGCGTTTTTTTAGCTCAGGAAAGAAACTCAGTAGGGCCTTGTGCAAAAACTCAGTATTATGTCAGTATCCTTGTTTTGAGAGAAAGATATGGGGTACCAAACTTTGAATTGTGAAAAGCAATCAAAGAAGCAGCGCAGAAAGATAGGATGGGACAGGAAGAGGAGAAAGAGAAACAGATGAGAGTAAGTTGTAACGAGGACAAGAATGATTAGAGCAGGAAAAAAGGGGTCAAAACTTAGCACATAGAGAAAACAATGGTTGCTTCATACTACTTTCTACCTTAATCAGCACATATACACTGTAATTCTGGCCTGAGTTTGTACATCATCTGCCCCTCACTCTTCACTGAATATGATGTAACAATATGCAAGAACATTTTGAAACGTATGTTTTTATTTTGTTTGTTCTTTTATCTAATAGCATTTCTGGGATGGCACATAAAAAAGGTCACAGGGGAATTGAAGGGGGAACCCAAAATAATTGTTTCTTTGAGTGGGCAATCATTACAAATATTTACAACAAAGAAGAGGGTGTCATTTATTTTTTTATCTTTTGTGACTTGCACAAACTAACAAGGAGCAAGTTGGTATGTAAACAACTGAGCAGTGGTGTGCTTAACAGCTTGGGAAAGGGAACACACACACAGTGGCGTTTTGGGTGGAAGAACTAAAAGCCAAATGTGAGTCAGAGGACTTATAGCAGTTAAACATTTTAACAGGCACAAGTCTACTCTTGGTGTGTGTATGAGAGACTGCGTGTGTGTTAAGCCATACAGACAATAACAAGGCCAGTGAGCCGAGCACATGGTCCGGGTGTGAATCTAAGAGTCCTACTGCCACCTATTGACTGAATGTGGAATTGCTTTCCCCTCCCCCACACAGGGTTGTACAGCAGGGAAATACAGTAGTACACACAGCCTTTATGTGAGAGAAGAGGGGACAAAAAAAAAGGGAGAAGAGGGGGCACAAGGAGAAGAAAATTTGTCATGAAAGGAAAGAGAAGGGAGAAAAGGCAAGAAAGATATTTAACAGAGAGAGAAACTGAAATTAAGACTCTTAACTGTCTTTCTTTCAGTACCTCAAAAAAATAACTTTAAAATCTGTAATACATCTTCATCTGTTGCTCAGATGTACATGCTGGCCTTCAGCTGTTCTCATTCCTTTAATCATATGCCTTCATGCTACTACTGCTTAACTGCTTCTAAATACTTACAAAACTATTTATCATACAGTGAGAAGGGTACAATTGTTAGTAGCACCACTATATATTTCACATAGAAATATAGTGTAGAATTTACAGAGTAATCATTCAGTACATAGTTTACGTAGCTGTTACTGTAGTATAGAGTTATAGATTTAGTATAGGGCCATAACATATAAAGTAGTACAGGAACAGTACAGTAGAAAACACAGGGTAATAATATGGTGCATTGCAGCAACAGCACTATGGTTAAGAGCACAGATGTTAGTTCTTAGGCTAATAAACAGCAGTTACATAAACTATACAGCTATTGGTATATTGTACATTTAGCAATATAAAAGAATATAGAACATTTAGTAGCACTGAGGTATACAGAGCAATACACTAGAAATACTATAAAGTATGATGTCAAAGGCTTTAAAACACTTTGATATAGTGAACTAGAGTAGGGAGAGAGAAGAGGTGTGGACACAAGTTCACAGAGGACAGAGCAGATGGTGTCTGCTGCTGGACTTACACAATCTCACACACTCACACACACACACACACACACACACACACACACTGGTGACATAATAGCAGCATGCCAGGTGTGCAGTTGGTGGCCTGCAGTCTGGCATTGACTGTGAGTTGTACGTGTGTGTTTGTGTGTATCCCGTGCTGTCTTTGTGTGAAAGGGGCCCCCTATTCACTAGTCGCTGCTGCCAGCTTGGCACTAAATCACAGGACAAGACGGTACACGCGCACAAACACACACGTGCATGCACACACACCACCCTCTGTTGTCTTTTTTGTCCAGCCTATGGAGAGAATGAAAAGAGGTCAAACAAGAAGACTGAGGCAGAGAAGCAAATGAAGGGCGACGGCAGTTTAGTTAAACTAAGAGCAAAAGACAAAGAAAAGATATTTGTGTGTGTACTTTATATGCTTGTGAATAGTGTGTGTTTAGAGATGGACGAGTAGCAGTTACCAAACAGCCAAGAGTCTGCTCTGTTTTAAACCAGTGACAATAATGGCACAACCGTTGAAATGTTTACACAGAAACAAGGAGGGGCAGAGGGAGATGATATCCATCAGCCATATCCATTTTGGTATCTCAGTAAGATATGCCACTGAGCCAGCATGCATAATACAGAGCCCTGAAACTGGTATTGAATGCAGCGATGAGTAGCGTTATTAATTACACCTGCGTTTGACATGTCAACATGTCTACTATGAAAAAGCTCTACTGAACTGAATTACTGAGGCCGATTACTGAAGCAACACAAAGACTATACCAATTTTCCACTGGGATTATGTCATTTATTTTATTAACAATAACTTGTCAACGTGAGTAATTTCACAAATGCTATAATCAAAAAAATCTACAAAAACTTTAATTGGATTCACACTGTTTATTCTAGAAAAGACAGGCATTTCAAAATTGAATTAATACTCTTTAAGTAAAATAGTAAAGTATTAGAAAGACCAACACAAAACTGATCCATGTCTCCCTGCTGTACTTCAGATTTTTCACCATAAAAGTCAGAGACCAGAGTCTCGCAATCTAATTATGTTCATATAGATCATGTATCATATAGATTTACATCATACCCACAAACGTACAACAAAGCTTTCCTGAGTCTGTTGGATTCTTGTTTCACATAATCATGCTGCCAGCACAAGCCTGTCTTCTGTACAAACCATTCATTTGGATGTTTAACAAAATATATGACTTGCATTGAAGGCTTTCTGCAACCTCATTTGATGTTTGGGTTGTACAAGTGGAAAGAAAATCTTTAACCATGTTAGTGTCGTGCTTCACCCACAGATCTATACTAAGAATTGAACCCCTCCCCTCATCTTTGGCACCGGTAGTGTCTTGCTAAATGCATAAAACTGTACTGCGATACTTAAACAAATGAAGTCAAGAAATGTAAGACTTGTTATCACTTCTCGATGCTTCGGTAGTGGTGACATATGTTTGAACTCTAGTGCATGTGTGCATGTGTGACTGAAGTCTGCTTTGAGTTTATTGGCTACACAACAGCCAGATTATGAAAAACTGTTGCTGGGGTCTGAACCATTTCTCATTGCAGAAGAGCACACATGGAACTTCTGTCTGTGTGAAAAATATGAGCAACTTATCGGCCTGGAGGAGATTCAGAAAATCCATTTTTAGCTTCTCCATGAGAGCTTTCCCAGAGGATAATAAATTTGACTGCTTCCACACTTACAGGAAATTTGTGTTAGAGCTTGCATGCTCAGCAGTTTTCCACATGGTCTTTCCAATAGACGGCACTTTGATGGTGGTGACTCAACTATGATCAATTTGCTCCTATCAATATTTCAGCCTCTCTGCTCGTCTGCCTGTGTCTCTATTTCCACTCTTGCTCATTTCTCAATCAATAAGAGACAAATTAGAGGTAAGCTTTCTTTTAGTCTTCTTACCTCCATCTCTTTCACTTGAATGAATGCCAAATGTGCAATTCACATTAGCACATATACATACAGATCTGTACCCATACTGTATGTGTTCTCCCATCTGCAGAAAAAATACCTGACAATGTTAACAGCTACCGAACATGCACACCCCTTGACCCTGTAAATCTGTGAAATGACACATATCTTTATTTCCTGTATTGCCCTGATCTCGATAATCCACAGCCTTTTCTCTGCTGCTGTGATGGCCAACTGTCCTCACAGGGTTTATTCACCTTTCTTGTAATCTAATTCAAATGTGGCCACTAAACATTCAACTTGAACACCCAACCTGGAGGAACCACTGACCCGTAGAGGATAATTCCTGGCAAACTTTGGCAGCCTCGTCTGTCCATGTGTGACATAGCTGCAGCAGCAGAGGTAAACAGGAGCTGACACCTGTCACAGATGTTGGAGCTAGCCAACAAGCTAGCCCACATATATGTCTGTCTATCTGTCATAAGTCATCCAGTTGGAGCCAGGTATTGCATTTTCAGTGGTTTGGCTTAGTGCATCAAACATTTTTACACAAGGGAGAAAAGTGCCCCTTATATAAAAAGGGGAGAAAGCAAAAGTGGCGATACAAGATTTCAGTTGTGTGTTGTCATTATGCCACCACTCACTAGAGCCCAAAATTCAAGCTGTGTCGTGATTGCTAAGACGCATGTCACACACTGATGTAGTGTGTCATGTGGGAGTGATAGCAGTGTGTCTGTACCCATGAAGCGTCACATCCTATTTTAGAAGGGGCTATTTCGAAAACACCCTACTGACACGGTGACAGACAGAGTTCTCTCTCGTACACAGCCCTGGCACCTCACTCTGCCTGACTGGCCCCGTGTCTCCTGTCACATTCCCATGGGGCAGCCACCATGTTTACAGGACAGGGTCTCTGCAGGTTCCAGAGGTTAAATATGTTTTTAAAGCTGCCCTGAATGTGAGGAGAGAAACCAGCCAAATTCTAAATAAACAAATATAATAAATAAATGATCTTTTTTAGTATAAATGAGCAATACGGAAAGCAACAGTTATATTATATGTTACACAGGTATCAAAAACAGAATATTAATAATATAGTTAAGCCTGGTACTGCAATGTTATGGCTCTGTGTTACAGCAGTAACATCTCATGCGGCATGTACAGTACCCCGAGAGCAGCATTTGGTAGAATTTATTTCAGTTACTGTAAGTAACCACTTGCCTGTGACGAGCATTTTAGCCCCAAATTGTGTAAGGCCTTAGGTTGCCCTACCGGTTTTTGCAGACTGTCCATTGCTGCAGAGGGACTGCTTTGATGGGAGACAGGCCTCAGTCAACTGTGTCAGTTCAGCTAATGCGCCGACAAGGGGACTGATTTGGGGGTTTTAAAAATGCAATGCAAAAAAAACACCTTCACTGTAAAAAACAAAACAAAAAAAAATGCAATAAAACACAAAACCTATATTAGTAACAACAATTGTAACACAATTTTACATAATTTCCATGTAAGAGAAATAGGAATCCAACTTGCCCATATATGTGAAGCTTTTAAGAAGTCTTGCATAATTTGGAGATTGAAGTAGCTAATAATGCAATTTCTGTTTAATAGACTGATTGCTGATTGATATTATGACCTACAGTTTAGTCCAGTAATTGCCACTACTGCTGCCCTAAAGAATGGGAAAGACAGACAAATGGAGGACAGAAGGGAATAGCGATGGAGTGAGGACTGAAAAGTGCCATGAGGGAGAGACATGCAGGTGTAGAGACAGAGGAGGAAGTGAGAGATGATAGGAGGGGTAACAGAAAGAGAAGGATGAACGTTTCGAGGACTGGAGGAAAGCGAGGAGGAGGAGAACAGTCATTGGTTTGTTGGCAGACTGCTGGTGGATGGAGCTTGCTCACCTTCTATTTACTGTACTCACCTCATGGAGAATACTGCCATCTCCAGAATTGCTCACCCAGAGGAATACGGTTAAATATTTCTCTACTTCTGGCTGTTTCACACACCGAAACAGACACACTTCTGTGCCGACACACAGACATTACCCACACTCCATCAGTTTTCCAGCATGTCTTGGTCACACACAAACTACGTATATGAACCCCCACACTCTCCCCACCCATACACTCACACACCCACCCACAACCTTGTCATTTCCTATGACATCCCCAGCCTCCATTACCTGCATACATTAACAAACCTCTCTGATGTTAAAAATTATACATTCATACATTTGAATAATTCAGATTATTTTAAAAGCTGCGCACTCACTCACTCTCTCTTTTTTTCCAGATGGAAAGAGAGCTATTTACCTCAAATCGCATTTGAATAAATCCCATAAATCCTTTCAAAGTTCCCTGAGATAAACCAATCAAATACCCCCAACGCTTGCTGACTGGCCAATCAAAATTAGCATTCATACTTGCAGCCGTTTTTATTCAAAAGACATCAAATAGCAAATCAAATTGCAGGGCCTATTTGTGAGGCTCAATTTGTGGAGATAAGAAAAAGGTGGCTAATAGAGTGAGAGTGAGAAAGAAGGGGCTGTGCTGCAGTGCCATAATGTAATTCCAAACCTAACAAAAACATTTGATGGAGTAACAGCGTGCCCTTGGTTCATAAAAGTGGTAGATGATTCTATTTGTTCAACAAAAGAGAAATATATTATATGTGACAGACAAAATATACATTAGATGGCCAAAGGGTGTGGACGCCCAATCATTCCTGAGATGAAACCTGCTTATCACACTCACCAGTGAGTGTGTGTGTGGGTCTGTTTGTGTGTGTGTGAGTAACAATTACAACATGGTCAACAAGAATCAGAAAACTAGGTTGGCAAACTGTGTGTCTTACTGTGTTTCCATTGGACACTAAACCTGTGTGTGTGTGTGTGTGTGTGTGTGTGTGTGTGTGTGTGTGTGTGTTTATGTGAGAATAAGGATGGAAAAACAAAATATTTTTGAGGTTTACTAACTTAAACACTTGATTTTGGCTGTATCCACCATAGAGAACAGTAGATAGATAGTGCAACCATGTCTCTCTCCTCTCTCATTACCCATCTCTCCCTCTGTCTTATTCAAACTGTCCGTAAATCATGACAGATGGTAACCTCCAGCTTCCTCTTTCTCTGTTTTGAAAACAACAACTAACCGTCTTTGACACTCATGTTTCCTGCGTTTTAAAAGATTACACACACGCACACACTCACAAACACTAACCCTTTATATCTGACCTTCAAACTTAAGTTCCTGCTTTATGTCCTACAGCTATGGTTAACCAAAACAAAGTATATTACAAGTTTGCATGAATGATTGTTGTTTGGTTTTGTAAGTGGAGGTTTAATTGATTCATTAATTAATTATCTATGGTTGTCATCGAGGTTGTAAGTGAGTTTTACTACAATGAGTATTTGTGACAATTTTTAATAAAAGGCAGCACTCAGAGCTAATGTTTACATTACAGAACAGAAATTCAGGTACTGTGAGTCACACAACACAGTCTTACCAAAATATCAATATGCCCTGCATACTTCTAACTTCTCTTAAACAAGTGTAAAGGGCAGGTGTATCATCACCATGCACGCTCACCCACATCTGACATGTGCACACATACACACACACACACACACACACACCAAGGTTCAAGCAGCTGGTGAGTTTGCCCTTGACTGCCCACCCCCAGGCACTGCAGTGGCATGGATGCAGCTGTTTTAAAGAGTTCTGGATTGGATTTAAAAAGCCATGTCCTTGTCAAGGGTATATTCTTGTCTTTCATTACCCAGATATTAATCTCTATAAACAGATACAGTGGGGCAAAAAAGTATTTAGTCAGCCACCAATTGTGCAAGTTCTCCCACTTAAAAAGATGAGGGA
>LKNJ01002202.1:0-67744 GCA_002120245.1 Maccullochella peelii
CACACACACACACACACACACCTGCTGGTGAGCTTCTCCACTGTGATTCGTTTCTGAATGACGTGCTGAGCATGGGAGTCAACAAGTGGTAGAACTGGGTCCTTCGTGCTCTGGTCCTGGACTGTCACCTGGTGGGGGAACAAACAAGATGTGTTGGAGAGCAAACCTCATCACATAAACACACTTACTACTGCTGTCCCAGTAAAATCTGTCTTCACATTATATTTTCATTAGAGTGCCTCCATGTGGCCATTGACTCTTCTTTCCCCTCAAGTCCCCTCTTTCACAGCCCTCCTCTGTTCTCTTTTTTCTCCACTCACCTTGTTTCCACCCGGCTCCTCTACCTCCTCAGGCAGAATCCAGGTCCCCTTATAAAACTCCCTGACTCTTAGCTCCAGCCGATGGCTCTCTTTCTGCAGCGTCTCGTAGTCTGGAGCAGCAGCAGACGGTCTCTTCTGCACCCCAGCATCATCCCTTTTTGCATCCTCATCAGTCACCTCATCCTCAAGGTCGTCTTCATCCAGCTCCTCCTCTTCCCCACCTTCTTTGTCTGCTTTAACATCAGCAAAAGGAGAGCGTAGTGAATGGTCGGCGCCGTACAGGAACTTAAGGGTCTCGTCAGTGCTCCAGTCCTTTAACGTTCTCCTCAGGCACTCGAGGAGATTCAGCCGAACGGATTTGGGTTCGACTCCAGCAGTGTGGATCAGACCTCGTAGCCCTGCTGCACCTCTCTTGCTCATACCCACCTGGGTGATGTTGAGGCCTGGCTGGCTGGTCAATGCCATGTTGTGGCTGTCCTGATTCGTGTTGATCAGAGTTGAAGAAGAGAGGTGTTTGCTTTCTGTTGAGGGGTTTGAGTCTTCACATGGTGGAGAGGCGAGCAGATCTGCTTGTGCGGTTGAGGCAACAGGCAGGGGAGCAGTATGAGTGACTGTCTCAGATAAACTGCACAAATTCAGCTTAGCTGTAGCCTCTTCCACACCGGGTTCCAGAGGCAAACCTTTCTGCTCTGGCACCTGCTCTCCATTAGGTTTGTCTGTGTTCAATAAGAGCAGCTGTTTGGGTTTTTCAGCGTCCGCTCCAGCTTCTGTTTTACATGAAAGTGACTCCCATGTTTTCTCGTCTTCTCTCATTTTTCCCTCCCGCTCTGCGTCCCAACTTCGACGACACACAATCTCCTCTTCATCTCCCTCTCGCCTGTCCATCTTGCCTCGTTCACCTTTCTTGTCTTCATCCCAACGTTTAGGCAGGTCGCCCCAGTGCACCCTGGGTCCCTGCCGCTGGGTAACCACACTGGAGACGAAGTCCTGCTCCTGTTCAATGTCGCTGCTTTCGCCGCGGCTGAGGCCACCTGCGGAAGAACGCCGCTGAGAGCTGTGAGGGTCTTCGGGTTGAGCAGCCAGCGGGTCCTCGATGTCCTCCTCTTGGAGACGCCTCTCCGACAGCATCACCTCCTCACCAGAACTCCCGCTGGACACACATGGGTTACACTGTATCAGTCTATTTATTATAAAACCTACATTACGTTTACAACATCAAGCGTCTAAAAAATATTCACATTAAATGGAATATAAACACTTAAGCTAATACATACCCATCTCCTTTCTTCATCAATTTAATTTCTGGAGGTCTGTCAGGGAGACAGAAAGTAAACACAGTCTTAATATTTAGTCAGTTAAAATATTCAATGATCAGTTCGTAGTTTACGACACGAGACGGGAACAGCACACATACCTCTCATGCTGCCTGAGCCAAAGAGGTGTAGTCGATATTTGTAGCTCAAACTCTTTGGAGGCTTTGTAGCAGAAGTTACTACAAAAACACTAATCACAAGAAAGAGATGCAAAAAATATATTTATTTTGACGGTTTCCTTCCAAAAATGAATGGGTTAATGTTTAAAAACAATTGGGTTTTTTTTTTTTCCCCCACTTACCTTGCGCTCTGTGATGTCATACACCTTATTAGTCTTAGTAGAAATTTTATACTGTTGAGTTGGGATCTGTAAAATGAACAGTAGTGCTGAGTCTTGAGAAAACAGATTACAAGCGTAAAATACGAGACACAAGGACATTTATTACTTGCATAGAACCGTAAAGACTGATTAAAAAAAAAGGGTCTTACCTTGCCCAGTTTATTGGAACATATGGGATAACCACACAGTTTAGCAATGAATCTCTCCTCTATAGCGTCTTTGTAATTAGCAGGAGTAATGAACCTTGCCTGTGAGGGAAGGAGACATGAAAACATGAAACCTGAACCTCAACAGTGAAAAATCATTCTCAAAATAACATTCTCAACTTATTTATTTCCATGGTATTGTAATACTTTAAAACATTATTAAAGAATTAAAACATTGCAAATGTGATGATTCACTGCTCCCGTCATAACAACAACAAGAACAAATATTTGTCTTGCAATTCCTGCGCGTCACTGAGTGAGCAAAAACCTTAAATATCAGTAGTTGACAGGGGAAATGACTTGACCGACCCGTGTTCTTTGGATAGAAACACTGTAAGAATCATGGCAAAAGGCTAATTAGTCAGGGTGGATAGGGACGGCGAAGGAAAGTGACAGGATCAGTATTAGAGGACAACTTAGGGGTGAGCTGTGACTTGAGGTTTATGTTGGCGTGCTGTAGAAGTGATCTCAGATGATACATACGCAGTCAACCAGGAAGTCTTCAGCCACACTGTCCTCCAGGAGACGCTCCACTACCTTCAGGGCTCTTTTCTCCAGCTCCAACTTCTCCCATAACTTCTCCGTCACTATCTCTCTCCTGACACATGATATAATTACACACATTTGAGGACGAGATGTTACTTGTTAACATGTATTACTACAGCTATCTCTAGAAAACTGATTAAAGTAGAGTAAGAGAAACATTCTACAATCTTTGTAATAAAGTATTAGTGTATGAAATGGTGTATTAGCTAGACATTAGATACAACTCTAGCATCCAGTGAAAAGATGCCCTTTCACACCTTCTTGCTTCTTCTTCAGTGGTCAGTGCTTTGACGCGTTTCCCACCTGCCACGCAAACAACAACATGGTTAAAATGCTAATAGGACTGTTTAATGTTTCCCACTGAAGATAATGTCACTGTGCTGTGAAAACCAGTCAATGAGCACCTAGCTTACACAAAGTACCTGTGTATAACGTTGAAACACGTTTAAACTCGTTTCTGACGTCTGTAAACATGATCAGAAAACCTAATATCGATATGAGAGAACGCATTCTTAAAGGAAACAAACCTTTTTTAGAGGTTTTAGCGGGGACTCCGCTCCTTCTCCTGCCCTCCGTCTCCATGCTGTTGCTGTTTTCTACATCTTCAACTTTGACCGATGACGTATTTCATTCTACGGCGAGCCCCAGCGGACAATCCCGCCGTTAGCACTCTCACCAGGTAGCGTGGTAGTTTTCACCGGGCTGTTTGGGACATGTGGTTAGCTAAAGTGCGTATGTACCTTACTGTTGTCCTGTTTATCACTTCTGTATTCGGCAGCAGTGCTTGCTGTTTGTGACTGTGTTTGTATAGCACAAGAAAAGGTTTCTTTTCAGTCTAACGGCTAAGCTAATTCAGAATTATAGACTAGCGTTCTTTCTGCTCTCCTGTTTATTATAGCAGACAGTTTCTGCTGCCCACACAGGCTTATCTGACCTTAACCTTAACATAACCCGGATGTTCGTACAAATAAATGATGCATGAACGCATACAGCCAGCTAGCTGTGGGAGTAGACACTCTTGAGGAAGGGAGTGTGATGTGCATTGTTTTGACATGCAGTGTCCTGTTTGTTTTGGAGGACTAACTACTGTGTGAAGATAAACCCACCTGAGGACAGCAGGGATGGCTCTGGAGCAGCTCAGTGATGTGGTCCAGAGATGTGTGAGTCCTTCCGGGGACACCCGCCCCTTTACATGCATCCATCCCTTCCACATTTCACCATCATGTATCTGGCTTCTCCACAGACATGTTGTTCAGTGCAATGATTTGATTTATTTGGTACAAGTAATCTGAATGTATTTAAACAGTGAGCAATAGTGGTACCTCTTTACTCTGTTTTAGCTGCACAGCACTGCCCTCAGTCTGCTCCATATTTCAATAATGATTCAAAGACTGCGGGGCTGCAACTAACATTTATTTCCATTAACAAATGACTTGACAATTATTTTTTGATTAATCTCAATCTATAAAACATCAGAAAATTGTGAAAAATGCTGTTCACAATTTACCAGATCTGAAGTGACATCTTCAGTTTGTTTGTTTGTTTATGTCCAACCAACAGTCAAAAACCCCAACTGTAGCAGCAAATTCTCACATTGAGAAGGTGGAAACAGGAATTTTTTCCTTAAAATTGTTGTTGATTAATTGTCTAATTTCAGATTTTTTAATTAATTCATTTAAATGGTTAAACAATAATTCTCTGCAATAAAATGTCATATTTTCTCTTTTAATCTCTGTATTTGTCTCTCTTTCACACAGCAAGCCCTTCCTGATGACAGCTACACCGCCGAGGATCATGACGTCTTCACAATTGCTGGGCGGACCTGCATCGAGGAGGGGGACAGCGCACAGGTCCTCAGTATTGTCCTGGATGAAAAGAATCAGGTGCGCTGCTCAAAGCTGACCGTTGTTTCAACATGTAGACTTGTTCATAAGTGTGTTGCACATTGCACTGCGTAACACTGCTCTATCCCTCTTTCTGTAGGACATAGTGAGATGTATGGGTTGGAATCTGCTGCCTCCCCTGATTCAGGTTCTGCTGAAGAAAGAAGACAAGAACCTTTCTCAGTGCCTGGCCATTTTCAGCCACCTGCTTCAGGTCTGATCCTCTGCTACAGTTAATGTCAGGAATGCACTGATTAAATAATATTAGTTATATTTTAATATGATCCACTGACAAGTGTAGCAGTGTATAGATGTTTAACGTCTTGAGTGTTATGAAATTATTCTTTTAAGGGTCAGTTGTGGTTTCTATTTCCAGACCTGCAGACCCAAAGAGCTGCTGATTGGCCTGTTGGAGCAGCTGGAGCAGGATGACCCTGACACCATAGCAAAGAGCCTCCATCTGCTGTTGAACCCTCTACAGAAAGGTAAAGAACATTTCTTTAAACATGTACTCCAGTGTACTTGTAATCACATGTCAACTCAAACTGAGCCATTTCCATTGTTCCACCTCCTCTCTCCTCACCTGTGTCTTCCTCTCAGTGCTGCTGTGTCTGGGCAGCCGCAAGGCGTCATCACTGGGCATGACCCTGTCCTCTGTGCTGGACCAGGTGGCCAAACTGCCTCTACCTCACACCAAGGAGCAAGAGGAGGATGACGTCTTCTCACTGTGTCGCTGCTGCACCGATCTGACAGACTTTGTCAGACCCTTTGTCAATGAGGCCAGGCAGATCCTCCTGAGCAGTAAGGCACAAAATGAGAGCACAAACAAGGTAGCGGGTGAACAGGACGAGCTGCGCACAGAACTGCTAAAGTTGTGAGTGAGACATTTGAAATGTTTCACAACTCAGACTTGCATATAAAATATCTGCCCAGATGTTATCTCATAGTACACATTGGTGAAGAGATTTATGAAGCACAATACTGATGCCAATTCCTCGTGCTTTTCTGTTCTGCAGCTGTATGAAGACTCTGAGTCACCCTCTGCTCGAGGTACAACTCAAGGATCCTGACACTCTGGCTGTGTCTCCCCTCAGGAACTTTGCAACAGAGGTCTTGGTACGGCAAAGCCCTTCACCATAACTGTGCTGTAACTTTAATGTAAATGTGGCTATGTTGCCAGTGAGTTGCACTAGTTATGAGTGTCAGTCATTTAAACTACCACTTACTATTCCTACCAAATGTTTTAAAAGTGCAGCCTTTCCACTTAGTCAGTTACAGAATCAGTAGACACTGGACTCTGTGTGTGCGTTTTGTACAGAACACACTCAGTGCTATCAGAGAGGACCTGCCCAGTCTTGTGTATCAGCCTCTGCTGAAGAGAAAACAGGTTCCAGGCTTCCTGGAGGAGGAGGTGCGTTATCCTAAAGAGTCTTTGGCCAGCCTGGCTCACCTAGTGTTTGTCCATCACCTGGCCGCAGATACATTCCCCAGTGTTTTCAGGTAAGATAGAAAACATATTTGTTATCATCAAGTACTGGGACACTGATGTACTGTATGAGTTTTAAGTGTGTTGTTAATCCTCCTGACCCCCTCTGTGTTTACAGTCCTGTATTCTGTCTTCGGTGTAATATGGAGCACATCTGCCTGCTAATGTCCAGGTGAATACGTGACACCGTATTATTCTATCTGTCCTTTGCTGGTGCACCGTTTGTGGCCCTGATCTCAGTTGGCGCTCAGGAAACAAAACACATATATGGCACAGTTTGGCAAACACAGCATTTGTTTGGGAGTTCATCATTCAAATTGAGTTTTTAAGCAGCCGCTGATATCGCAAAAGATTTAACATATGTCATTTATGTTGGATAAAATTTATAAAAACTCAAACTTTTAAATGGAAAAAAATATGACAAAGAGCATTTTCCTGAAATTTAACGTTTACATGACACACTGGCCATTGAAACCACATTGTATAATTTGATAGAAACACATTGACATCAATGAGGGACAAAACAATTTTTTTCTTAATTCATGAAAAATGATCTTTTTGTTAAGTTTTTTATATAGCCACTACACACACACACACCATATAACCACATATATATAACTGCCATACTGAATACATACATACCTCAGACCTCATAACTTGTTTTTGAATTATATTTTATTAACAGAACTGAGGAGTCCAGGATTCAGAAAGGACTGGTGAGTCACACTGAAACATCCATATCTGTTCCTCGACCCTTAGCACTAGTACATATAAAAAAAAGGTTTGACCAGAGGATGGCACCAACAGAAAGGCCATGTTGTTGCCTAAATCATCTTCTGTACAGGGGCATTTAAGGACATATCAGACTCAGTTTGTCCGGCTCGGCTTTCATCACTGTGAACTGTGCTCCGTTAGCCTCGGCTGTGCTAACCCTGCTAACCAACAGACTGACAGACATTTTTACCCCTAGATCCACACAAGCAAAAACATCAAGTGTAAATTTGTCAGATTGATTGATAATCAAACATTGGAACATTTTAAGTGCGATGTATCTGTGTGTTTTTACTGTCACACAGGAGCTGTATGAGAAGAGTCTGGTGCGGGTGGAGGATGGCAGTCTGCCTGCAGATCTGCTGGAGATCAAAACCTTCCTCACTGTCCCTCAGGTGAACACTCTTATTCATATAAACCTCAGCTTTTACTCCGCTGTGATTCTCACAGTGGGATGCTTTACTGATGTGCATCTTATGTCATGCTCAGTCGCTGATTTCACCATTTGTTTTCAGAACTTGGTGAAGGTCATGACGATATGTCCGAGGCATGATTTGGTAAGTCTTCACATTAGTAGATCATTTAGCAATTTTGCTTTGAAGTGTGTTTTTATGTAGGTGTAATTGTAATGCCATAGATAATGAACTTCTACTTTTGTATTTATTGTAGCTTTGAAATGAATTTTACATATTTGCGTCTTTGTCAACAGAGAACCAGAGGTCTGAAGGTGTTCCAGCTGAGCATCGATAAGTTTGACACAGAAGCCAAGTACAATTATTTCCAGTGAGCTCCACCTTTCACTCCTTGAAAGTCATCAAAAATGTCTCTTTCTGTTCCACCCTCCAGCGTATTGACTTCTACTGGTCGTCTTGTTTCAGGTACATGCTGAAAACCAGTAATCACTCAGGAGTCGAAGGCTACGTCATCAAAAACATCAAGAATCAGATAGACGTTGCCCTGCAGGTGAGCTGGCATTTCAAATGTCTTGGTGGCTGTTAGCTCTGGCGCTAAATGGCAGTGTCTGTGCAGAGTGCGGGTTGTAGTTAAAAGCTCCTGTACAAAACCAACTGAAAGTCCTGTCCTTGTGTCTTTCTTTCCTCAGCCGGGTAACAGCAACACCTGGTTTGAGGGAGTTCACCTGCTGCCTTTGCTGCGTAAAGTTCTCAGCCTGCCAGACGGCCCAGAGACCGACCTCCTGCAGAACCTGGACAGGTCAGCACACACAGAACACCTGTTTTCTGTACTCCTTATCTTGCTCAGGCGTGCAGGGGACTGGAACCTGTCCCAGCATGCACTGGGCAAGAGACAGGGTACATGAACAAGTTGCCAGTCTAGCACATAACACTGTCAAAGAAAAATGTCACAGCCAAAGTGAGCTTCTCTCTCCTTACAGTATGATTTGAAGATAATGTGCATTGATTCATTAATTAATCACTACAGTGTGAACTAAAGAAGGTTTAATGAGATAAATACAGGTACAATGTTAACAAAATGGTCATGTTACGAAGTGTTTCTGTGCTTCATAATGAAATAGTACTAAAAGCTAGCCTAGGATTAAAAAAACAAAACCTTTTTACCCCCTTAAATAGATGATTGATTTTAGTCTGTTTCCTCTCGCCCTTTATTATTAGCTATTGATTACCATGTCTAATTAATAAAATGTGTCGGAATCCTTTTCAAATTAGGAAACATTCATTACATAAAGTCACATAAAGGAGGAGATGGCCGAAGTGAAACTTAAAAGAAAGGACTATAAGTTGCCTTCTTAAACTCTTTCTGTGTTTGACTAAACGATCCCAGCTCATGGTCCATATACTAGCTTCTTCTGGGGCCTTCAACCATATTACATGATCAGAAAAAGCGAGTAAGTCTGGCTTGTTATGTCGAAGTACTATTTCCAATGTCATCTTTTTGTGTTGTTTTAAACAGAATAATGGAGTCTCTGAACCTGCTGCGTTACCTGGTCATCAGAGACAAAGTGACGGAGAACCAGGTGAGTGCAGCCCTCAGTCCTGCAGTGTAAAGTTTGATCCGATCCAGTAAATATCAGGGCACCCTTCCAGCCAAAAGACCAAAACCAGTGACAGTAAATGATGGTTTCATTCATTTTTCTGCGATTAAGTTACCTGCCATCATCTCAAGTGGTCAGAAGGACGCCTGAACATCCCCCAACATGTTTCGGATTTCCAGAGTGCATCTGTTATCTTGCTCTCATCGTGTTTTCCTGCTGCTGTTTCGGTCTTGCAGACGGGGATCTGGACGGAGCTGTATAAAATAGAAGATATGTTCATAAAGCCGCTGCGTGTTGGGGTGAACATGTCGAGAGCTCACTACGAGAGGGAGCTCCACAGCACCATGGAGAGCAAGAAGAGCAAGGCCAAAGGTCAGCACCAATACGCTCGCTTATTTGCACGGCCACTGAATGTCTATTTCAGTTCCACCTTTCTCAAACCACTCATTAGCTTTTCTGCAAAAGTAGAAAAACTTTCTCGCAATGATGGCGTTATTATAGAAGCCTGTGAAAAGTGCATGAAAGTATAAAAAAAAATACATCTGATCGTTTCCAGATGTTGAAAGGTTTGAGAATTTGTACAAAAACATATGCAGGAGCACAGAAAAATATGAATACTACAAATTTTGTAGTATTCATCTGGTTTCATTTTCACATATTTTGGTGTTTCTGAAAGTCATGTTTTACAGGTACAATAGTGTTCTGACAGCATGAATGTGTGTTTTCCGCAGAGGAGTCGGTGCTTTCTGTGTCTGTTGGTGACGAGAAGCTGCCGAACATGACATCGGAGTCACAGATTCAGGTCAGCGACTGTTTCATATTCATATGACAATCAAATAGCACTTGATTGTGTGTTTGTACTGCACTGACGAAGCTGACCTGATTGAGTTTGAATGTTTTCTTTTCAGGCTCTGCACTCAGCCCTGCACACGTTTGACATGATCGAGAGCGTGCTGGTGCGAATAGAGGAACTCGTCGAGGTGAAGGAGAACCTTTAGACTGAGCCCATGAGCTCTGCTACCAGAGATCCTCATCGTCTCAGGGCCTAGCAAACAAAGCCTTTATTTAAAAAATTAGCAGCATCAGTCATGGATGCAGTTCGTGTGTTTCAGGTTGTTTTCAGCAGGTCTGCTGGTATTTAGAATTAAGTTAACTTAAATATGTTGCATACGGTGTCTATAAAACATCCAAATAATGGCTGGGAAGTTTGTATCGCTTCTGTAATACATTCAAACTTTTGTACACATGCATTAAATAATGTGCTGTACTGTTTATTCCTGTGTGATGTGTTCTGTGGTAAAAACAATTAAGTGGAAGTTTGGTCAATTCTGAATATGGCATCTGTAAAGCGCCTCCAGAGTAATCTGACTATTAAAATTAAGTTTCAGTTTATAAAGGGACTTAAATTAGATTATTTTCACACCTGAGTAATAACTACAAAGCTATTAGTAAAATAAGAGATAAAAATGACTGTATGAGTAATTACTGTTTCATTAAATTATTAATCATTTTATCTTGACTTTCAATAAACTTCAGATACTGAATTTGTTTATCTGAGCGTCAAAAAAGAAAAACCCTGAATCACTGGCCATTGTTTGACTGCTGAGCCCACATACAGCTGTTGCTGTTTAAGCCATAAGATGCAAAAAAATAAATGACTTTACAATTACAATATTTACATATCCACTATTTTAAGACAAATTAAATCTAATTCACATTTGCTTTTACTTTGGCTTGCATAATTTAAATGTGAATTAATATAATCCCTTCATAAATGATTTAAATGTGTGAATTACAATGATATACAGTATATATACTGTATATTACTTTGCATACTGCAACTGGCAGCCACTTGCTTTAATATTCTCTTTATTATAAAATCCAAAGTCGAGTGAGGCTGATTTTACATTTTCAGTGTTGAAACAGAGAGACACTCTCACGCAGCAGCTTTCATACTCTCATTCATTAAATACAGATGGAATTCATATGCACCTTCAAATTAAAAGCCCTTTCATACTTTAGGAAGTCACTTTATACATTTATTTCACCACACAGCTTGAAGCTGGATTGTTTTAAATAACTGTAAAACTGTCCAGCCATTGACGCAACAGCTAATAGTCTGCCAATATAATGCCTTAAGTCGATACTTTTCTTCTTGGTTATAGCCAACTGTGCACAACTAGAGGCCTTTAAACTGCCCATTGTCAAAATACTTTGTACCGTAGCTGCTATGAAAAACCCTTAACTGCAGGTCTGTGAACCAGGAAATCAAACCTGTCTTGAATGGATACTAATATTAAAATCTATGAAGCATTTAACAGTGGCTGATGGGAGAGACAATAGAAACTTTTTTACCTCCACACAGAAAAGTACCACATTCTCTATTCTCTTGTTCAGGTCATTTCTGATCCGTGTACAGCAGCAGAATTCCTTCTCATAAGGGGACAGACTTGGTGCTCTGCTGGGTTACAATTTGTAAGGTAAATATAAACACCCTTTTGTCTTTGCATCATCCAGTTTATTAAATCTGAACCAAAGCCTAGGAAGCCGGCAGTTCTGTTGTGTTGACGTGAGACTCCTGGTCCAGTGACAGCCAGCGGTTTTTCACAGGTCTTTGAACAGCGGGTGCTGCAGGGCCTGAGCAGCTGTGATCCTGGTGGCAGGGTTCAGGTCCAGCAGCCGGTCCAGCAGGTCGTAGGCCTCATCAGGAACCCTGTCCCAGCCTCGCTCATCTTCCTCCACCTTGCAGCCTGTCTCCGAGCTCTGTTTAGTGAGGCGAGTGGTTTCTGTGCCCCCTGAAAGTTCCCGGTGGTTTAGGAGAGTAGACGAAGGAGCTTCATCGGCTCCATCTTTGTGTTGCTTGAATGTTCCTCCAGTGGGATGATGTGTGGGCGTATCATCTTGGATCTTGCGATGACGGGTGACGGAGTCCTTACTGGCTTCAGGAAGTGGTGTGATTTCATTGTATGGTGACGGCCTCCGTCCTCTCAGCGTCTCACACAGCGTCCGGAGGTCCTGCCGAGGCAGCTCTCGACTGCACACCACTGCCTTACCTGAGTGAAGATCAACCCCAAAACAGGTTCATTATCGACACAGAGCCCTCCATACATCACAACGAGGTTAAATTCAGTTCACTATGTTGCTGGATTAATCACAATACAGAAGCAGAGGGATCGGTGTGTGGAGCAAAAAATGTGAATACACACCAAATGCCTTGGCAGCCTGGATGGTCTCTCTGGAGCCCCGTATGGTCATGATCTGAGTGAGGGCGATTAGGTCATCGCTGGCTTTGAAGAACGGGTAACGGCCACTGAGCAGTGACAGCAGGATCACACCAGCTGACCACACGTCTATGGCTGCAGTACAGGAAGATAAGACAGTGCACATTAGTAACAATTAGAGAGGGCAACAGTCCAGTTTAGCCTTTCTTCAGTTTAGGAAACCCACCACAGAGCATCAGAGATACCTCTTAATCAGTGGGGGAAAAACTATTTTTCCTGAAGTACTAATTTTTGATGTTTAGCTGCAGCAGCAGCACAGGAGTATGAGTGGGGGCATGAGAGATGAATGAACATGTTCTGTGTGAGTGGACATGTTTGAGTTTAACAGTAAGCGTGTGCCAGTCTCTGCACAGCTGTCATTATATTTGGGTGGTTATCGATCATGTGTAATAGTCATGGTTTGAGATAGCAACCTGTTCCTTGCGTGGGACACTTTGTGAGGACTTCTGGTGCTCTGAAGCCCGGTGTTCCAGCCCTGGGAGCCACCTGCTGCTTCCTTTATTAATACCAACATGAAGCGGGAGTTAGAAAAGAACAACACACAAATCAGTGAGAGAATGGCAAAAAAAACAACCCTAAAATTAAATTTAAGTGTTGCATTCAAAATCTCTAATAAGGAATTATTTTACATTTGGTGTGTAAAAGTGGCTTTTAATGAATGCTGCTTCTTTATTTTCTCTCTTTTTCCTGTTACCTGGACATGCAGATGTTGCAGACACGGTCAGTCAGGTAGCAGTTACAGGTGAGGCCCTGCTGTACGGTCCTCTGAGGTTTCTGACTGCTGCTCTGGGCCCTGACAGGCAGCGGGCTCCGGCTGGCTGAAGAGCACCTTCGGCTGGCTGGGTCCTCTGTTTTGCTGGGCTTCACCAGCTGAATAGAACATTTTATGATGAAAAAAATACAATGACTACACTGATAAACGCCCATAATACCATTTAAATGTCGCTCTTTAAAGCAAATGAAAAAGAACTTTCGTTTATTTGTAATTTCAGTGGTTTTGCGATATACAGTATTGTGATATGTGCTGATATGTGTCAGACAAACATATATCACCACGCTGGCAGTTTTAAAACAAAAAATGTTTTAAGTAATACGCTAAAATACAAAATAGATATCTTTACAATGCAAGAATAAATAACTTATTAGTATATAATATACTAATATTAGTAATTACTGCCATCTTTGGTGTAATTACTTGACTTTCCACCTTGCTTACCTGCGTCTTCACGGCAGCTTGTTTGGTGGTGGACAGGGCAGGAGTGCAGCTGTTCAGGTTCCTCTCTCCAAACACAGGCCGTGGTGCTTTGCGTAGTTCTGTCAAATCCTAGAGAAAACAAACATGGATGGCAGAATTTAGCTAAAACCAACACATTAGTGCAGAAAGCAGAAAACAAACAGATGAACACAGAGAGTTTATCCATACAGGAAATTCTTAACCCAACGTCAGGCTCGTGATTCCCAATGAACCCTAATTACACTCATTTACAATTCTACTTTCACTGGACAAAGAAAAGTCTCAGAAACACCAGTAAAATTTTGACACCTTTGTGTGTTTTGTGCGAGAGGTGGAGGTGGTGACGGTGGTGAGAGAACGTGCTTTTTTAATTAGCGCTTTCCGAGAAGCTGAGGAGGATGTGGTGGTGGTGGAGGAAGAGGAGGAGGAGGAAGGTGGCAAGGTCGTGGACTGCCGTGGAGGCAGAGGCAGTGAGGTTGAGCCTGTGGTGGTGGTGGCAGCTTTGGGGGGGAATCTAGCTGGTGCTTTGCTCCGCTGTGTGGTGTCTTGCTTCCCTGTGGACCCTCCACCTTTTTGCGATGGCCTCTGCCTCACCACCTTCAGCAGCTCAATCTGGGTGTCCACTGTGCCCTGAGCGAGGCCGAAGTCCACCAGTGCATACCTACACACACATTTTAAACAGGAAAATTAATAAATACATAATGTTTATGTGCCTATTCAGCATTTCCAAACTGAAAAAAAAAACTGGCCACCCAAACACCCATGTCTTGCACAATCACTATTACATGGCCGACACCCGATCTACACAGGGAGGTTTTCCCCCTTAAACAGAAAATAGTGCACATTTTTTTCACCAAATCATCACCACTAAACTGAACAAAGATGAAATTAAGCGGCTGCACGTATTACAGAGGGGTGTGACCACTCACATTTTGCTGCTCCTGTTGTAGAGGAAGTTGTTTGGTTTGATGTCTCGGTGAATGATACCAAACTGGTGGATGTGTCTCAGGGCCTTCAACAGGTGATAGATGTACAGACGGACCTCTTCAAAGCTCAATAAGCCAATGATGTCCTAATACATACATTTTGATTGGATCATAAGTTTTAAATTAGATTTCAGCAAACTACATCAAGAAAGCTACCAAATGATTCATGTTTTGGGGATTACATTACAGATTGTGTCCATGCAAAAGTCAGTGTGTCACTGAAAAGCAGTAGCAACATGCTTGACAGAAACTACTGTGTGACGATGTACATACCACAATAGCTTGATGCTGCATATAGGGCATGACAATCACCACATGGTCCTCCTTCCTGAAGCAGTACGTGACCCCCATCACATTCTCGCTGCCTCTGCAAAGAGGGAAAAAAAATTTAAATAAAAGAGGCAGTGAGACTCATTTCAACATGTGTGGTTTCTCTGCGATGACGTCAATCTTGGCCGGCCACTTCCAAGAATCATAATAAAAACACAGATCAAACATAAATGCACATTCATATATTCAAATGAGTGTCTTGCCAAACCAGCCATCAGTGTATTGAGGCGCGTAGGTTCAGCTGAATCATACGACATTAGACAAGTGAGAAACCCACACACCAATTTGCTACGGCATAAAAATAACCTTTAAGGAAAGAGATTAAAGAGCCATGATACAAAAGAGTTCTTTAATTAACTATTTTAGAATTTGAGCACACTGCTTTTACATACACTATGTGTCAGCGCTGTAACACACCTGCAGCAAGTATAAAAATCTCTTGACTGCAGTGGACACAGCTGGTCTTTAAACAGCCAGATAACACAAACAAGAATGGAGAAGATCTGCAGAGGAACATTTACCTGTCATTAACCTTTTGACTTGTTTACTGGTGTCTTGTGTTGCACTGTGTTTTTGTGTACTATATGGTATTTTGTCTGGTATTGCATTGTCTGTCACAGTATTTGCAGCCTGTTCATTTTGGCACTGTCTTCACTCAATGTTGCACATCGTATGTTACTGCGTGTATAGTTTTTATTTATATTGTATTTTTATTGGCTGCTGTAATGAAGAAATGTCCCCCTGGGGGATCAATTAAGTACTTATCTATCTATCTATCAGAATTACAGGAACACTCAACAAAACTCCCATGAAACTCCTTTTGAACGAATTGTCAAAGGCTAATAAAAAAATAAACAGTATGTTATTTGTATAACAAAGTATTGCATAGACATCATAATCAGGAGTTTAAAAGGACTGAAAGACAGGACTACAAGTGAACAGTGGCATGAACAACACATGAAGCAAAATATATAAATGTATTTTAAGATGCGAGATGTAAGAATCTGAATTAGCTGTTCTTAAAAAGGATGTCTGACAGTCTGGGGACACAGTAACATATCCTGTATATCGCTTTATAAACAGTACTGGACTCACCCAGCAACAGTGAGACACTGAAGCTCAGCAGCGATGCGAGTAGGATGGCTGGTTGGGATGAGGTGCTTCAGGGCAAACATCTCTCTCCTGCCATCCCGCATCTGAGCCTCACCCAGATACACCGAGCTGAACGTACCTGATATACAGATGCACATGTCATGAACACATCACCTCTTCTGCTCCAATAAATCCAATGAGGTAGTAAACGAGTGACTACTGTATTCATCTTAAATAAAAGTTTATCTTAAAGCAAACAGTAGATAAACTCCAAAGGTGTGGATAAAGTCATGCACAGCGTGTACCTTCTCCGATTTTGTCTATGATTCGGAAAACCTTGGCCAGCTGAGGAACAGCTTTGTAGAGGAACTCAATGTCTATCTCCACATCTCCTGGAAGAAAATAGAAAAAAATATATACTGTCATAGATGCACACATTTTCTCACTCACTCAGATCAGCAAAAAGAAATATGTGTTACCTGTTGCAGTGCGAAGAAAGGAGCAAGAATGATAAAGCTTTACAGGCATGCCTATGTTACAGTAAGGAAACGACACAAACTGACATACAGCTAAATTTTACAAAAACAAAATACACCCTTTGAAAAATATTGACAGTAAGAACGGTATATTAGGGACCTGCAAAAATTGCATCTTCAACCTAATATTACCCATTAACTATAATATGCTAATGTAATGGTGCATCTTCTTCAAATGTCATAAAGCGTCCAACTTACTTTGGACTTTGCTTCTCCTGTTACTCCTGTCAGATTTAATAACACAGCCGTCTGTGCTGATGCCTTCAGTGCAGACAGGAGACAACTCCATCTAAACGACAGAAAGAAATGAGGAAAGAAACTTAAATAGGCTGGAAATGTTAATGACTAAATAACATTTTCATTATAAGCGTTACGATACGGTTGGTCACTGTCATATTAACTTTAGCAAGTAATGTTAAGTTGCCCAGTGTTTGTATTCACTCGATAAACCGATTGGTTGTTGGCAAACTACCTAGTTAAATTGGCAGATGGATAGGAAATGCCTACAGCTAATTTTACTCTAAGCGCTGATTGTCTTCCTCATTACAACACTAGCATGCTACTGTTAGCTGTAGTCTGTCAGGCTAGCTAACAGCTTGTAGAGTAAAACAAAAAGAAACTCACCGCTTTAGTTGGTCGTAAAGTGCAATTGTTTCTCAAATGAACATTTCATAAAAACGACATACAGTCATGAGCTAATGCTCCATCGACGAAAACTTAAATACATAAACCTCACTCAGTCTGCGGTTGAATAGAGTAACTTGTTCAGACTTTAAGGATGAAGCTTTTCCGCCAACAACAAACTCCGCGCTAAAACCGACGTCACATACATCTCGCGTTACATCAGCACAAATCACGCGATAGCACACTGTCCGGAAGAAGGGACTTCTTATCCATGACCTAAGCCTAAATAAAATTAAAGGTGTCTTGTAACATCAGGGGCGTATTCATGAAACATCCAAGGACTCCGAAGAGTAATTCACAAAGCACAGGACTCCTTAGATCACCTGCTCATAGTCAGTCAAATGCTGCAGATCATCATGCCTCATCGTCAGTGTTTTGGAAATAAATTAAATTTTAACTTTTAAAAGCATATTTTGATGGCTCACCAACAAATGATGAAGATTTGTTCAGTCAAAAAACAAGAAAATATTTACATGTTGCTGATTTACCCCCCCAAGACTGCACTGAATCATCCAATAAACACACTTTATTAAATAAATACATAAATTAATAAATTACATTAGTAACAATTAGAACTAACATTAGAAGCTATTTGTTTAATTAACAATATGAATATATAATAACATGACTACAACTACTACAGTCTACAACTCTTGATGTGAAGCTCGAAACATGAACACAAACATAAAGAAAACTCTATGTTAATAACATATTCATGTCACAGTCAGACAAGCAGTATTTCTAAAATATACCATCAAATATCCCAAGAAAAGCTTCCTCTTCTTTGCTGTTGGTGCTGAATATACAGGAAGTATAAAAAGAGGGAGTGGGTTAATCGGGTGAAAAAGTACATTTTCATTATGTACTAAGGAAAGAATATTGTAAGGAGTCAAAATAAAAGCCTTATAATTATAATTTCCTCTACCTTCTGTTGACAGATGAGCTGGTGTTGGCTGGGACGCTCATTGTTGAGAAGAAATCAAACCTTCTGGAAGGTGGGGCCACGTGGATCTCAATCTGTTTTGGGAGGTTTTGAGGTGTTTTTACTGTGACCTCTTCGCTGAAGATGCCTGGTCTCTGCACAAGGAGGAAGAGAGGCAAGTGCAACATCTTGACATCTTGAGAGACGTTTAAAACACTATTTGGTGAAAACAATGAAAGGAGTAAGATGTTTAAGATGTATACATGGTACTATAATATGTACAGTACGTAAGTCAGGCAGCTCCATTGTGTCTCTCACGACCACAGAATGAGATTTCTGGGTTAAACAAATCAATAACACGTCTTACGTGAGTAACCATGTAAACAATAGTATATTGCTTAGGATACCACTAAACAGCAAAAGTAGCATATGCACAGATCTCTGCATGCGCACGCACACACGCGCACACACACACACACACACACACACACACACACACACACACACACACACACGCACACACACACACCTTTTTATTCCAGTCGAGTGTGATTCTACTCTGCGGTGTGACTGTGACCAGTGAGGGTTCTGGTTTTCTGATTTCATGACTTAAAGTTGGTGAAATCGACCTAAAACACAAAATTATGACAAATGTTTTTACTGTCTTAGCTACAATATGAAACCTCAGTGGACAACTCCGTATGTTCTGAAAGATTCAATATACGCCTTAATTGGTGGGAATGTGTGCATAATTTTCTGTCCTTACCTCAGTGGTGTTCTGGCAGTGGTTATCCAGGGTTTGACTTGCGGGTGACAGAGGAATGTAGCGGCAACAGACTGCTGGACTTTAGCATTAGTCGGACACGAGACCAATGATGTCTCACTGGCATGCACCAAGTTCTCGTCATCAAAGTCGTCCCATTCATTTCCAAGGTCAAAGCTGACAGTTGGTATTTGTGAGGATGAAGCATTTTCACCCTGGTTTGACACCGCAGTCGACCTCTTCGAATAGGCCGAGTTGGGTGTATTGATCTGGTTTAGATGTGGTTTATGGTTCTGACACACACCAACACTGATTCCTGGGTTCATCCACCCTGAGGAACCTAAACACAGATGTATTAAATCAAAAGGATGAATACACATAACATATACACATTAAATGTTATTGCACTTTGGGCTTTCTTAGATTCAGTCTGAAAAAAAGTATCTGAGTTTTTTAAAGACCATAATTGGTGGCTTTTTGCAAGTTTTCTACAATTCACTACACACTTGAATTGTGCTCCAAAGTCGATGGTATAGACGATTATCTTGGCCAAATTATATTCATATACAATGTTATCTGAATGATTAATGAAATTACATGAACAGAACACAGACAGACAGACTGTGTTGAAACATACGTTTTAAAATACATTTTAATGTAAAACATCATGTGTAAAAAGTTACAATTTTTTCCATTTAGCGTTCTTCTGCCTCTGTGTATTGACTTGCATGCTGCTGTGTCCAGTCCACAGTGCGTGTGGAAACAGGGTTGCTGGTCAGTTATTGTGACAATGAAAGTAATAAATATATATATATTATATAAAACTATACTACAGTTGGTATTTCATACCAACATATATCCGTAGATGCATAAACTTATCACATATACTTTCAGAACATGTTCCACAGCATACTGTGGGTTTTCAGATTGATTTTCCTACCTTCCAGACAGCCTATGATTTCAATTCATGTCAGTGTAATATAAACTTCCTGACGCTTGCTTGAGATAGGTGATCCATGAATATTCTAAACATTTCATCACCTTTATTTTTTGTGTCAAACGCATACTGTTTCTCTCTTTGTTAGTGGATTCATGGATGCTCTGCCCCCCAAAACAAAACATCTGTGGCCAAAGAACATTTTTGATGAACCATGTTAACATTTTACTTTTCACAATGTCTGTGTGTGTTTGATGTTTATCTCCTGGGTTTGTCCCATAGTTTATGAATGTACTGTGCTGTAAATGTACATTCCAAGATGATTTACTGGTCGTTTACTGAAATGAGCTGATAACAATGACAAAGAAATCATATAGTATGTACTGAAAAATAATTGGCAGTATACAAGAATTTGTAGTGAATGAGCTAAAACATGCAAAAACCCCACTATGGTCTGTCTAGTAATGAGTTTGAGTTAAGTTGTTTGACAGTACTTTGATGGTGAGCATAAGATGCTGCAGGTGTTTGGACAGACTCCTCCATCATCCTGTTCACGTCCTCCACATAGTCATAATCTCAAAAGGAGACAGAATAACAGAGTATGAGAGACAGAATGATACAGGCACAGGTCATGTGATTGTTAAACCCTGCAATGTTTGGCAATGCGTTGAGTTCATCTTCTTTATGCCACTTGTTTACCATCGTCGTCTATATGAACTGTGTCTGGCAATTGAGCCCAGTCTTCTCCTGTCAGATCCACAGTCTCAGTGTGAGCGCTCACTGAAGCTTCATAATGACTTCCTCCATACCTTCATCAAATAAAATAAGACATGAATATAATTCAGCATCATCAGCCATCAGATTTCAACCAAACTTATTTTCACAGATTTTATTGTCACACTTTTAAAGAATCTAATTTGCAGCAGTTGTTAAGGGACCTATTCTAATGTTTGCACTAAATACGTCTAAAAATGTCAGTGTAACTGTGAATACCTGGAAACAGTTGGTAGCCTCTCTTTGGGTGTGTAAGAAAACTCCTGCATGTTGACGGACCCAGACTCCTCGCTCATTCTCATCTGAGGAAATAAAACAGAGCATCAAACACAGATTTATTCAGCTTAGTAACACAGAGACTCTTTATGTGGACTTATAAGCAAACAAGAAAGACACTTTTGTATTGTTTGCCAAAGCATAGTTATTTACAAAGATTATATTTGCCATTCTCATTTGGTACAGCAGTATAAAAACACACAACAATGCACATGCAGCTAACACATTTATACATACAGAACGATAACCTCATCTGGAGTTTTACATAGAGTGAGCAAAGAAACACACACACATTGTATCTAATCTATATTTTACACACCTGCAAACTACATATTTCTGATAAATATCTTTTCTAAAGTGCATATCTACATGCCTCTGGTATATATGTTATGCACATACAGTTTAATAGTATTCTCATATCAACAACTCTGGTTTTTGTATGATGGCTGCAATGTTTAGAGTAAAAATCATATGTTTTCTTCCTTACCTTGAGTCGTTTGACAGGAGTCTGTGCGAGTGTGTCACACCTGCTCCTCAGGTCTTTCAAATAGAAGGAGAAACTGGATTCTTGATTTGCTGACCTCTTCCGTGCCACTGTTACACCTACTTTACCTTGAGGGGGGGAGGGGATGCATATGCATTCTGAATGACAGACTGGAGGAAGAAGACCTCTATAATCTTGACATGCGCACAAAGTAATGCACAGGTAAATACATAAGTGCACAAGAATACACATACACAGCCGAATACATGTGATTGTACTCACAGCAGTCGTGGCCACAGAGATCCTTATTCTTGCAGAAGTGGTTGCACTGTCTTTTATTGCCTAAATCTGATTGATTCACATTTGAATAGAGAACAAAAAAAAAAATCAACTCAAATATCAACCTGCCGTTGAAGAAATACTATATATAAATATTCACTATTTATATTTCAGCATCAACAAATAATCAGTAACAAAGCTGCAGTCTAGTGCCTTGGTCTGTAGCAGATGTGGCATTTTCCCTCTGAGCTGCAGCCTGATCTGTACACTGTGGTTTCAGCGCAGAGGGCTGCGGTCTCTGTCCAGTAGGATCATATGATATGTTGTATCGATTATCAGTCCCAAACCTCCTGGCTCCAGAGTAGTACACATTGAACTTCTGCTCGATGTCTAGGCCCACTATAGGAGAGGAAAAGACCAAAATGTACAGTAAATGCACTCCCTACATAGCATTGAGAGGCAGCTAATAGCCAGGAAGTGCAAGAACAAGATGTGCATTATATATAGAAGTGTAACAACTCCAAAATATATTGTTTGATTTGATGCATTTTGATGTCACAATTAGCTTTCAATACAGCAAAAATTACAAATGCCTGAAAATAGGCCTTATTTTTCCATGTTTCATGTATTACAATAGTCAGCTTTATATATATATAATAACTGAACCATTTCCTCATTTAGTTTGACACACTTAGACTTGTTCCTCAGTATTATATAACAATAAAAATAGGGCTTTACAACAAACTGACAAATGAGAGATATCCCAGCTCAACAACAGCACTGCATTGCACTGCAACTGAATTGTTCAGTTTATAAATAAATAACCTTGTACTGAACAGCACAACATATTGTTATTCCCCTCTATAATATTGGTAATATATAGGATATCTGTACATATTGTGGGTACCATATTCTGAGCTGATGAGATTGACACTGATCTCCTGTCCTTTTGAGGCCTTCGTCACCTCAATCTTCTTCGACCAGCTTCCACACTTCAGCAGCACCAAGTCCCTGGAAAACAAACAAGAGGCTGCCTGCTGAATATCAATATACTATATCTTCTCAAACCAGGTCCTGTCTTCTTTTTACATGATGGTGAAAAGTCTGTGTTCTGATTTAGTGACGGAATTTTAGAGGAAATTGGTGGGGGCTTTTCTCACGTGAGTTTCTGTAGGAAGACCACAGTGTTGTCAGAGTTTCCGATGATCAGAGAGATATAATGGTGGTCTGGAGCTGTTCTCCTGGACAGCAGCTGGGCTTGATTTTTTAGGTTCACCTTCACCACAACCTCCGCTGTAGCATAGCTATACCTCGGGAGCTACAGGGGAAAAAGAAACAAAAATGATTCAAAGTGAAAAGTTCTATTATATGACGTCATGTAACATGCTTGTCCCTTTGATAATAAAATCCTGCAACATCTTTTACCTGCTCCAAAGTAACTTCATACTTCGGAAAGTGTATGACAGATTCTCTGATTTGGTTGCCAAATGGTGGATGTCTGTTGAGAATCTGAATAAAAGAAATAAAGTTTAAAAAAAAATCATATCCAAATGCTATACAATAATTATCTGAAAATCTTTTTGTGTGTGTGTGTGTGTGTGTGTGTGTGTGTGCAAAAAATTTAAAGATATTAACACGATTTTCAGACAGTGCTTAACATAACATTACCTCTAGACCATTGCCACTGATCCGGCTCAAATCATGGTTAATTCAAATGCTTTGTATTATTAAAAAGTGCTTAATTTTTAAATATTACACGAACTGACCAGCTCAAGCTCTCTGGCGTGGGTTTGCTCTATTTTGCTGAAAGTGGTGAGTCCAGCGTTCACCATGGCAGTTGATAGGGTCTGGCCTGAAACACACAGTGTATCATTATCAAATGTTAACATTTAGTGTGACACTGCATGTACATCTAATAGGAAGAATGTTCAGTTTCTGCATTAATTCATCATGTAGTAACAAGCATGGAGATTTTTCTGAAATATACAAGAATGAGATTAAGGACCACTAAAATTCTTTTTTAGTGCTATATTTACATTGCTTAGATAAAAAGTCCTATGCTATGTCTATATGTATAGCATGTGGACATAATAATGTTTCCACCTATCTTCTCCAGCTGTTTGGAAACATAGGGCGAGTTTTCCCAAAGCTTGGCTCTGAAGCACTTAGCCAGGATCAGGGAGTTGAGCAGAGCAGAAAAACCCGTCTTGGATCGCTGACTCAGAAACTCTGACAGGCCTGATGGAGATCAAAATACAATCGAAGTTTTAAAAAATATATAGTCAGAGAGCACTTTGTTTACTTGTTATCCATGATTTGGCCAACATACATTTACTGATGCGCATCCCATTCCTGAAGATCTTTGCTGTGTCCTGTGTGAGTCCAAACTCTTGAATTGAGATGGAACCCAACTGAGCCTGAATCAAGCTGAAGACAAGGCAAAAAATACATAATATGAATAAGGTCAGTCCATAAGAAATCCATAATATAAATTCTGCGATAAAATTCATAAACCATTTTTCCTTCTTTAGTCAACACTGCGTTTCCATAGGGAAAGCACTGAATGAATAAACCTACCAGTTCACTTTCATCTCACTGGTTTTGATCTTTCCCTCAATGGGAAACCTGTAAAAATACATAAACATTCAATAAACAATGGCTTGTGTCTACCTCCACCATTGCATGCATTCCTAATCCAAAAGTTAAAAACAGGCGTTATGATACCGTATAGGCAACTGTTGATCCTATAAATGTGTCTGACCTGATGGTGATCCTGTTCTTGTCCCTGTTAAAGGTGTTCAAGGGCCTCTTCTCATTCATTCTCAACTGAATGTCGCTGAACTCTCTGCTCTTCGACACCAACTCAATCTGTACATACAACCACTTTTGACCTGACTGTTACTTTCTTTGCAATGCCTTACCGTATACAGCTTCCAAATAATTAAAATGATTCCCCTTTGCAGGAAGCCAGCCTAACAGCATCTGCATTTTTAATCAAATACATTAGCACTGTGCAGTCTTATCAGGAAACCTACCAGGTCAGACAGGTTCTCAGTGCCAGCCACTTCGCTGAACCTTTTCATGGTGTCAAAGGCAACACAGTACCTAGCCATCAACCTGCCAGCCTCTGCCAGGAACAAAAAAAACAGATGAGTAACAGTTTCAGTTTCATTTCTTGAATAGAAGGCTCAGATGAAAAAGAAAAGAGTAGTTAAAGGTGAAAATGTCATCCACGCCACTGAACATAAGTTAAAAAATATAAACTAAAGAGGAGCACATTAAGTATTTTGCCATCCATTTAAATTAACTTCCTCTCTACCTGTTGGTTTGATGTTGATATCCTCATCCATGTGGATTAGAGAAATAGAGGACAAAGAGTTGAGGTTCCTCAGACACAGTTCTGTGAGAGGACAGGAGCAACAGCAATTACCTTAGACTACAATAGTGTTAGTAATGTGCACAATTAACCCAAAAAGTCAGAGAAGAGACAGAAGTACAGCTTGGATTTTAAGTGCCTTCAGTATAGTGGTTTAAATGAATTGAAACAGTATCCTCCTAATAGCAACATGCTGCTTTGGTGACTTCAAAGACTTCAAATAGAGCAAACACAGTTGTGGCCCACCTTGCAATTTTGCTTCGATTCCATATCTGTCTAAGTCGGTGGAGAAACCTGAAATTGGAGTCGAGGCACATTGCACTGACTGGTTTACATACAATAATGACAAAGAAGCTGGACACTGATTCTGCTCTGTGTGTTCGTGTTAGGAGCTCTGACCATAGTGTGTGGGGTTCTTGAGGGCTCTGATGTAGAGGAGGGTGGAGCGTATCCAGTCCAGAGCCATGTTGACATCACTGATGGTTTGGAGAACAATCTCAGCATTCAGGTGCTCCACCAGGTGACCGTGTAAGCTGGGGGAAAGAAGTATACTGTTACCTCATGCACTACTGTATAATCTCTGTGCTATGAGAGAGCAAGAGTCAGGGAGAGTGACTGAGCTGTAAAACCTGCTCTCAATGATTTCCATCCCATTCATAAGCTTCATGTACTTGTCTTTGGTTTGGATCTTGGTCATGATCACTGCAGTCGCTGATGTGTCAAACTAGAGGAAGAAAAGACAAAAGCTTTTATTTAGCTTGTGTATCATACTAAAACTAGCTGTTGCTATCTGTCTTACTTAATTTACTGTATTTAAACAAATGCTATTTCCATTACAGCTTCAGATTCATGCAAGTTAATGGTGCAGATTCAAAAATCAATGTAGAGAAATGTACCTTGTGTTAAAATGGCACAGCCCCAGTGAAAAAAATGCACAAATCTGTTCCTTGTCTTGTGATAGCACACCAACCTTTACCTCCTTGTACTGAGGGAGGTAAGAACATTAACAAAGTATTCTGTTGTTATTCTGCCATTACTTGCGGTCTTCCAGCTCGGCCTATCATCTGCAGTAAGTCAGCCTCGCTGTACTCCTCACAGGAGCCTGCCACATACTGCATGGTGGACTTGATCACCACCAGATGAGCTGGCAGGTTCACCCCCATGGCCAGAGTCCTGGTGGTAACTAGGATATAAAAAAAATCAGATCACATCACAAATTCAGTGCCTATAAAATACAAGAAAAACTAAATCTGATTCACAAATGGCACCAGCAAGTGGTAAAAGTTTCTGATTGTTTTGCACTAGAGTATTAAATTTCCTGGTATCCTTTTGATTAGAGATTTAAAAAGCAATATGATTGTCTAATATTATCTCTATTTCTATATGGAAATGCCATTTTTTTATCTTCATTATTATTATTATTATTATTCTCTTAATTATTCAAACAGAATAAAGGTTTCACAGTCTCATGTGTATGATGTGAAATTACCCTGTTTGTATCAGCATTTGTACTTAGATTCCTGTAACTCATGCATATCAGTTCAGTCAATATGGGTAGGAAAATATTGCTATTGGTATAAAAACATACCAGTATAGGTCTGCAATTTATATTTCCATTAAACAGGTTTTTACATACATGTTTGACACAACCCTGTAGTTACAAAGCTTGTGCTGCAGCCTTGCAATGTTTCAACACGATATGGGTGAAATAACTGTGTGACTCGGTTGTTTGAACCTGCAACACTTGTCTTTCCTGTTTATGTCTGCAGCGAAACACAGGTCACGTTATATGCTTATATAGCCACATATCCATTTACAGCACAGAATAAAACTGTACTAGTGATCAAGTCTCACAGAGGACAGGAAGGTCTCCCAGAGTGAAGGCCTTTTCTATCAACTTCCTGTCAGACATTTCAACTCCTGCATGGTGGTAACCAACTCCTAGCATCACCAGATCTGGACCACGAACAAAAGACAAAAATATTGTTATGCAGTTGATAATTACAGCCACAATCAAACAACCATGTACTTTTCTTACTGGGTCTGGACTGAAACAGGTTTCAAAGTCTGTATCTGGTGGGTCTTGACATTTAGGTTTCCAAAGGGGACTCACCTCTCAGCTTTGAATCCAGAATAGAGTTTGCATAGTTCATCAACCTAAACAGATCACAATGTAACAAAGAGTCAAGAAGGTCAAGCTTTCAGTGGAATTAACTAAACTGAAAAACAACAAAATGTTTCGAGGAATAGTTGCATACAGTATGTGAGTAAGAAACATACCTTTGCTTGTGCTCAATGCTCATGATGAACCGAGCATCCTTGGCCAGAACTGCAGCTGACTGCTGGACGCCTTTCCTTGTAGAGCAAAACTACAGAATAACAAATTATTAGACCATGAAGTAATCTAATCCCACCATCCTTTACTAACTCTTAATAAAAGAAGATAAAGAAGGAAAGCAAACACACGAGCAAAAAACAAAACAAACAAAACATACAGTTTGGCCCAATTTCCCCACCCACCACTAGTGCAGGCTTCTGGTCAGAGTACGTCTGTATGATGTTGGCCATCTTGTAGTTGAGCGACAGGTCAAACTTGAACTCTGTTTGGTTTGGGCTGCAGGGGAATCCCAGCACCACCTTCCTCAGCTTCACTGGACGGTGGCTCTCGTCCATTTCCAGGTATGTGGCAGGACCACTCTCATTAGACAGCCAGTCTGCTATCTAATAACAGGCAGACAAAACAATGATCGGCCACAGGTTAACGATTCATACTAAAGATATAATACAAAATATGCATGACAGCACAGTGATGCAGTTCAGTGCCTTTCTTAATTTGTCGCTATGTTTCTGTTTTTTTTTACTTAATCATAAAACAGAGGACTCCAATTATAAATGAAATCCTTCTGAAAGATTTGCCCACACTGCCTTTCGATTTCTCTTGTCTTAAACACATTATTGCTCTTTCACTGACTCTCTTTTTCAGCCACTTACATCAGAGATGTTGGGTATGGTGGCCGATACAGCCACAAACCTCATGGAGAGGCCGGCCTCTGGATTCTGTGCTGTCCTGTAGGCATGCACGGCCTTCATCCTGCTCACCACCACTTCCAGAGTGGCACCACGGGTCGCATCTTTCACCACGTGCACCTGGAAGAACAAAATTTGTCATCTTACACTTGACTTTAGAAACATCTTAAAGGTTCAACAGAGGTGTTGGCATGTAGGTAAAATAAAATTAAAAGTGTCTTTTATCACTGTATTCCATTATTAACATGAGGAGGAGCTTAACTAGACAGGTCGCATGCACTCTCATAATACGCCCAGTACATGATGTTCTATAATTTTTTAATGGCTAACCTCAAGTGAAATAAAGTGCTGAGGGCAGAGACTAATGATGTACCATCACGCAATATTGCATAATAAAACACAATGTAGAACGTACATCATTTGGCATAGTGAGCATCCACCATTATGCAGGCAGATTATGAAATACTATCAAGACTGAAAAATGGGCCCGTGACAAAAACACTGACCTCATCGATAAGGAAGAGCCTGACTAGCTGCAACAGACAGTTGTCCTTCCATTTTCTTGTCATGCTGTCCCATTTTTCCTGAGAAAAGAAACACAACATTATGCATTGAAGTAAAACTTCAGACCTCAATTTTACTTTTGATTCTTATTTTTCCTCTCCCTTCGTTTTTTTTTATTGCATTTGTTTAACTGAGATGCAGTATAGTGTCACACACAGGCGTGGTCAGGATGATGTGGGAGTCCTGTATCTCAAAGAAGTCATCAATCTCTGTGTCGCCCGTCAGCTCCTTACAGCTCAGCCCCAGAGGACCAAACTTCTTCTTCCAGCTCTCGAAGCACTGACTGCAGAGAGCTTTGATAGGGGCCACTGGCAAGAACAAACAGATAATCTTTTCACAAGACAGTTCTTTGTACCTTAGAAATACCCCAAACCTATAATTCAATCAAAACACTCTGGAACTTATACACTGAGCAAGTCAGAAGAAAAATGTGCAAAGCCCCAGTGCATAATTACAGTCAGGTGTATTGTGTTGAAACATTGTTGCTCCTCACTGACTTGATTGTTTAAGCTATCTTTTCAAACGGTACAGGATTTCTTCCTCCTGCCTGAATTTTGATACACGAGCTGACGGTATGTAACAGCACAAGCTTTGTTTACATTGGCAACATGTATAAACGGTAAAGTAAATCAGATCTGTGTTTTGACTCAGTTATAAATGAAGAAAAAAGGTGTTGCATGTTCATTTTTCAGGTCTTGGAAGTTTAGAAAATATAACACAGTTTCAGGAATGTTTCCTGGGAAGGAATCATTTCCCCCACAAATGAAGAAAAATACAACTTTTTAGATTTAATGTCATATATTTTGTGAATATAAAGAATTACTCCAGACCAAATCTACTCAGACCGGAGCTTTATTGGTATATTAGGGTCTACACAATGTTATGCTCACTATAGACAGCTTTGACATCTCTCCAGGGCTCTGAGGTCTCCATTAGCAGACGAATGATGGCCAGCTCAAACAGCACTGTTTTCCCAGATCCAGTAGGAGCACATGCCACAAAGTTCTTACCCGTGTAAAGAACCTATGAACAAACCAAACATGAATGCACTCACTGTCGCAGCTCACTTCTAACAAGTTATAACAAGACAATGAAAATGATCATATTATTCATAATCCTCAGCATTCTGTTCATAGCGGCTTTCAAATAATGCTTACATCATCTAGTGCTTTGGACTGAACGTAGTTGAAAAAGGGGAACTCGTTGAAGACAGATCTGAACTTAGCTGCTGTGTTAGCATGGCTCAGGAAATCAAACCACATCACTTGTGAAATTGCATTCCAAGCATTCTAGCACAGTACAAACACAGTCTAGCAATTTAAAAATGGTGTTTGACTTACGTAGCAACAAAAAGGATACGGATTTCAGAAACTGGCCGCAAAACTCCAGCCCCAGAAGACCCTAAACAATCAGAACATACTCATTCCACCTTGACATTAATATGAATGGTTTTGTTGTAGGGGATAAAATCAAGGGATTTTTTTGTAGCGAAAGTAAAGCAAAACTGTAGAAATTACTATATTGTACTACATGTGGTTGCAAAGGTTTCTACTGTTACTGTATGCTGCTTCTACTGTTTTACTATCCACCACCTAGTGACCACCATGTTTCATTACAATGGAGTGGTCAATGGGGGGAACTCACCTCATTTCACCTCATCACAGCCAAACATATTGTGGAAGCTGCTGCCATGGCCAGACATGGGCATGCTCATTAGCTGCAACACTTTACAGAAGCTATATGAGTGTTATTTGCTAAACCAGTAATAGACTATGAGCACAGCGCCGGTCTGTGACTGTGTCAATGCAGTGCAGCACCTTGTATGAGGAGCGGCTGAGGCGTCATGGGCGGAACGAAGGCTCTCTTTGTGCCCTTGTCCTGGATCTCTGCATGTGCCGCCTGCTGCCGGGGTCGACCACTCGCTGCAGACGAGCCCAGAGGAGGGGGCGAGAAGGGGGGTTTGGGGGAGAAAGGAGGAGCTGCCTGGCTAACTGTCGCCCGTGGCAGCGGAAGTGGAGGAGGCACTGTCGCCATGGTAACCTGACTGAGAAAAGTTTGAGGTCTGGATGCTGTCTGGATGCTGCCGCCGCTGCTACTGAGGTCATCTGTGTTTGACGAGTCACCTCCATTGTTCAACACCTGAACCTTGAACAAGCTGTTGTGGGAGGGATATGGAGGGAATAAAGAATTGAAAGAGGAGGAAGGTAGAATGAGAGAGGGAAAGGTATTGTTGCTGCTGCAACCTTGGAGGCTTCTTTGAAGAAGACCAGGCATTGCGGCCTCTGGCAACAAAGCTAACATGGGGGATGGTTTAGCATCTTTTCATATTCTTCTCATGAACTGTCCACTAATGTAAAAATCAAGCCTCTTCATGATATACTGTGGTTTCATTTTAACTAAGCGTGTCAAGGATTCCAACAATTTGAGGGATTAAAGAGTGAATCAGCACTACAATACATTTTTGGACAGCGAAAAACAGGAAATATGGCTTTTATACTGTATAGTGGATAACATTAATCTTGCAAATTTAAGCATTTTTAAAATTATGTTCTGCATCTATCTCCGTGGAGAGAAAATCCTTGTTTTCATGGCCTGAAATTTTCTCCATTATGTACTCTAGGCCACATATGAATCTTTGGCCCTAAGTGCAGATTCCTTATCATCTTACAAAATATGTACTACAATGGAGACTGCCTGAAAAAAATGTGCACACACTCTTTTAATTCACAATCATGTAAATGTTGTTTTGACAAATAGCTGACACTTGCCTTCTCCGTAGAGGTGGGCTTTTGCTGCAGTCCAGAGACAAACACCTCGGGTTGATGGCCGCATGACCAGAGTCCTGCAGGGTTTCATCTCCACCTCTGCTACTCTGACAGGCACCCTGAGAGTAATCCCTGAACCCTTCACCTCCCCAAAGGCCATCACATCTGCCGGTGCTGTTGCTACCACCCTGAGTTTCAAACTCTTTATCATCATTGTTAGAACTGTAAGGACTGACCTTAAGGCCAGCTGATTTGAAAGGAAGCAGGCGCTTCTTGGGTTTCTGTGAGAAACCTGTGAGTAATATTGATAAGGGAGAGAGAGTTTCATCAAACCAAGTTGTTGGTAGCTGTAAACTGGTGCATTTTATGGGTGTGACTCTCAAAATTAAGGTTGACTATTTTGCTATTTTGCTTGCTGGGATTTACCATTCCAGTCATACTAATGATCATGAGAATATATATCATAAGACCCAGATCCAGGTTTGTTTATGCAAGCCAAGGAAAATTGGGAAAGCTTTCAAGCCTATTCAAGCTATCGTGTCAGTGAGTCACACAGTTAAATTTAGTAGGGCTTCAATTGGCCAGATACTGAGCAGTTTACTCAAATCAAGTGAAAAGGAATTCACCCTAATCCAGAGCACAACATACTGTATAGGGTAGAGAGAGATTCTGCCTCCCCCTGCATATCCTGAGTGGCTGGAATCTGAGAAAAAGGTGGAGGAACTTCCAGCTGCCATGGACCGGCCTCCTGGTGCAGTGGCTTTCTGTCAAATACAATCCGGTGGGGAAAAAACATAAATTCAGCTGAGAGAGGAGGAAGAAGAGAGAGGGATGATGTGGGGCATCTCTTTGTACTCACACTTTGTGAACAATGGGTTTCTCAAAAAACAGATTGTCCAGGGACAAGGTGCAGTCATCGGAGTCCAACATCTCATCAGATCATGTAGGCGCTCACACATTTAAAGGCAAAGGGGTGCAATCTCCACCAGTCACTATGGACTATATTGGATGGGGACATCTGGCATAAAGAAAAAAACAAACCAGATACTTACATGGATGCAAAAACGAGCCAATAAATATATTAGTGGCTATGTATTTACATGTGGCTGAAATTTATTTGGAGGAATGAGAGGAAAAAGCTATTGTTGCTGCAAGCAGCTTGGAGGCTTTTGTGAAAATTTGTTTTGGTCTGTGGCAACAAGACTAACATGGGAGAGGTTCACCACCTTTTCATTATTTGCGAGATTAAAGACAAAAATCATCATTACATTATGGAAATATTCGGCTATTATATAGTTAGCAATTTCACTGTTAAATGAATGCTCTCTAAACAGCCCACCTGCTGAACAAAGCTATATGAAACATGTTTTTTGCATTACGAGTAATGCAGGTAAGTATCTGAGAGTAAAATACTTAATTATGTAACTACTTTTCCTTGCTGAAACAGTGGCGATAACTGGGCTTTGCTAGCTTTAGATGGAGCATTAGCTAGTGAACAACCAGCTAGCAACATTAATATACACAAATATAAAGACATTTCAACTAACGGTTATCAGTCAGCATAGCTGTATAGTTGCCTAACACAGTTTAAGCAAGGACCTTTGTCAAGTTATCTGTACCATTTTCTCGTTGTGTACCCACCTGTGATGATGAATAGTTCACTCAGAGCTCAACCCTTGACCCCACTACATTTGACATTTTAGCTAGCGCCTCTTTACCATGTTTGCACGAGATTGAATCATCCATCACTAACAACTTTATTTATCACAGTACTGTAGCTAGACTTTTTATTAAAAATATTAGCTGTAGCTAAATATTCTCATCAAAATGTAAGTAGAGCAGTTATAACAGATGTTTACTGGGGAATTTATTTCATACTTTGTTGAGTGTGTGTTCAAACACAACGTGTTGTCTCTTTGAAACACATGAGGCTGAGAATAACTGAACTGGCTAATCACCGGTTACGACAGCAACAAAGACCTATGAGAAGACAACCATGGGGGATAGTGGTAACATCTCTCCTGTGTGGGCATACAATTCTAGTCTGTGCGTCAATGACAAGTTTAAATATTTAAACAAACGGTGCTCTTTAAAAAGAACAACCAACTAGTAGCTGAAGTTTCATTTTATTTTATCAATTAATACGATGATTAACCGCCATCAACCTAAAACAAAATCTGCTACTCAAAGGAGATGGTCATTAACTCAGGTTTTTATGCCTCCTATGTGGAATGAACCATTTCAAATCTTTTGGGGGGACATGGCGCTGACTCGTAACATTACGTGACGAAATTATACGCGACAACAACAGCAACTGTTTAACTATAGTTGTTTTGTGAAATAGTTACACAATTAAACGTAATTATTTTAGCATTTCTTTGTTCTGTTCCTGTATAGCCACTTGAATGTACGGTTACCCTTACAAAAGAAATGATCTCTCCCACACCAGACCAGCACGGAAAATGGCGACTGTGAAATAGATGGAAGACGAAAGTAAGAAATAATTCAATGCAGTGTATAAATTGTGCCCTGTTTCCATCCGCACCGCTCGGAGGTAATGTGTATTTGTTTTTCATCATTTTATTGATGTCTGTATAGTGAGTAGCGAGGGACGATTGTCATTAGCTACAGTTTAGCCTGAGGAATAGGTTTTGGTATGGAACAGCCTTAATAGAATGGTCTGCAGCTCCTGCAAGCAGCATCCAACAACATAGGGTGATATAAACGCCAAAGAAATGCAATGATACCCTTACAGAACATAGTATAAACAATCCAGTTTGCCCTATATGTAGGTACCTTTGGAAACCTATCCCAACTATTGTGGGTTGGGATATAACTGAACTACTGTACTGAAAGTTTTAGCTCTATACAAAATCCACAACCGCTCATCAAAAGCCATTTACGAGGTCCATCCCTTTGCATTTTTAGTGTTGCTGTCTACATGTTAGAAACACCTTTCTCTGTCACCGGAGCATTCACTTGGTATGACACTTTTATTGCCCTTCAAACCCAAGACCTCTCACTCCGGCGACCTTGTAGCGTTATAAATGGCCACAATTAATCTTCTAAGCAAAGTGTCAAGTGTATATTATATTTAGCTATATTTACTTTGTAGTCAATGCATGCTGATTGAGTCTAGAAGCTAACGCTGGTGACATTGTAAGAAACCAAACTGTTTACTTTTCAAATCAAACAAAGCACATTATAATAAGCAAGAACTGCGTACTGCAAACTCTAGCGCGTAAGACATAGGTAACATTCGTAATGTTGGCCTGAAGGCTCATGTCAGTGTAATGCTTCTGACATTTGCTGAAGTATGCTAAAAGCTGCAAGTAATTATCTTCTTAACCAGATGGTTAAACCTTAACCATTACTGATTTACATTGGCATTATAGGGCTGCAACTAATGATTATTTACATTGCTTCACCTGCTAGTTATTTTCCCAATTCATCGCTTAATCGCTTGGTCGATAAAATGTCAGAGAACAGTGAAAAATACGCCTTATAATTTCCTAAAACCCAATGTGACATCTTCAAGTAGCTTATTTGGTTTTTTATCACGAGACAAAGAAAAGCAGCAAATTCTTATAATTTAGAAGCTGGAATTCTAGTTGCAAATTCATTTTCTGTAAAAACCACTAATTGATTCAGCACTATTTGCATATTAAACATGACTAAAAAATGTAAGCCATAGTAGCAGCTTCTAGTGGCTGCAATGCTCATTACACTCTACAAACGTGATTATACAGCATCAACAATCTACGGACAATTTTGCTGTTCTTAAGAGTCTAAATCCAGATTTATTCTTCTGTACTGAGGTGTTACTAGATGCCAAGTCTACTTACGTCAGCTATTGCTAATGTGCAAATTTTACTAAATGTCGCCGCTACTGGGGCTACGTGGAACCTGCAACAACTGTATTGGTTTGCCATGGGCCACTGATAGGGAATATAACGTGAAACAGGTTAAAGAAAGGCTTAGCAATCTGTTCCTTTTCAGTACCACCAGACATATTTTGTTATTTGGTATCTGGTATCTGCTTTCCAGTGCAAACCTTTATCTTGCTGCAATTCTTCGCTTGATCATGACGTGAATCAAAGAATACAAACTTGATTGCTTCGGGTTTGTAATGATTAAGGCTAAGTAAGCTTCTTTTCTGTAGCTAGGTAAATTAGTATTTTGTTATCTAGCAAAGCTATTTCAAGTGCAAACCTTCACATTGCTATGATTGTAATTGGCAAACAAAATTAATTAAAAAATGCATGATTACTTTGGATATAAAGTATGATGAATATATAACACAATCAGAAATGTATGACAGATCCATCTAATGTTGTGTTGGTGCTACAACAATCAAGGGGTTAAATGCTGTGCCAAACTATGAATCAATTCTAACGTAGTAGACATCTATGTCGGGACCAGTGGAACATCTACCACAGAGAATCATAAATACAATTTTACCAGAAGTGTGGCTAGAAATTTTAAGTTTGTCCTGAGGTAGTGCTGAAGTTTTCTTTAGTAGTTCTAAAGGAAACTTTAGCACTACCATGGAGTTATAAATGAAATGGGTTTTTACCCCCTTGGGAGCCTGAGGCTACATCTACACTACTATGTTTTTGTTTTAAAACGCATAACTTTTGCTACATTTACACTTAGCGTCCACACTACTCCAGCGTTTTATAATCCCTAAAACAGAGACCTTTTAAAACGCTGCTGACCACATTTTAGTTTGAAAACTCCGGATTGCATTTTAGTGAGAACGGGCGAAAACAGAGACGTTCTAAAACGATGATGCAGACACCCACGTTCGCTTCCTGATTGGGTCTTAACCACGATGTGTCCTTCCCTGATTCGTCACGCCCCTATCATGTGACCCTTTACCAGACAAAAACAAACAACATCAGCCTTGACGACCAGCGGTTGATTCGACATTAATAACGAATTACAACACTTACTTTCAGTAACAATTCCACCTGGTCGTCGGTCCAAGCAGAGAAATCTCTGGTCTTACTTTTCTCCATTGCTGTTCTTCGTTCGTAGTATTTTCTGCAACTAAGCAACCAACCGCAGAGTAGACAATTTGCTTCCTGTTTACACCGGCACATACATGCCCAGTGCACGTGAATGGTCACGTGATGTGTGTTTCCAAGTGTGTAATATGAACGGAGATTGTTTCTGAAACGATGATACAACGCTTGTGTGTACGGAGATCGTTTTCGTTTTAAAACACAGTTTTAAAACAAAAACATAGTAGTGTGGATGTAGCCTGAATGAACATAGAAAAAGCCACAGCAATCTACCCAAAGGATTCTAAGATATATAAGTTGATATTTTGGCCTGAGGGTGGCGATAGAGGAAAGCTTATGGAGTGTCCAAAATGGGAAGAGTTTACCCTAAAGGATGTGTTCAGACCAACTTGAGCCCTGCGTGAAAAAAGGCAGTCCATCAATGTAGGGGCTACGGGAAAACAACGCAGGGTCATCTGGCAAAAAAGTTGAACCAGGCTCAACTTTTGCTGCAAAGCAACTCAACAACATCTGGCAAGGTGTTGCATTGGCCAATCAAATACATGCAATCACACATTCGCATTGCATAACTTTGTAACATGAACACTGTATTTTTACAGTTTACCCCGGAATCATTTTGACGAAAGATGAAATAGTTCCTGCCGTGATAACTTTTCAGAGTTGTAAAATCATGTCTGTGAGTACAAACTAGGAGTGTAACGGTACATGTATTCATCCCGAACCGTTCAGGACAGTACGTTCTGTTCAGTATGCAACTTCCTTAGTTTTCCAGGGAAATTTTTGTCAGTGCACCAGTTGTTGTCCATCAGCTGTAGCATGCTAGTCAGCTTAGCTTGGTTAGCAAGGTTAGCCAAGCTCATGTAGTGTCACTGCCTCATAATGGCAAACCAATCAGAGACCAGAGATGAAGGATCCTCCCATGACATTTAGATCCACTGTGTGGGAGCATTATGGTTTCAGTTACAGTGAATAAACGATTAGTGTCAAACTGTATGGTGACATTGTCATACTTGGGTATGTCTGTGGAAACACTTCAAACGTGTAATTTACGACAGCATCACCCAAATGTGTCGATTAGCGGAATGAGACAAAAACCAACTGGAAAGCGAGTCCTTCTCCCCACAGCGTTCAGGCAGCCTCTCACTGCAGATTAGAACCATGCCAAAGCAATGGTATAGGAGTGTTTATCGCAGCAGATATGCAACCATACCTGGCCATAAAAAATACAGAATTTAAACATATGGTCAAAGTGCTTGAGCCCCACTACAATGGGCCTTCACGTGTGCATTTTAGTCAGTCCATCGACTCATGCCTGCCCTGTTTAAACGAGCTCAAGCTGCAGTTGTTCAGGAATTATCAGCAGGTCAGAATCTTATGATCGAGTATTACTGAGACTTGTGTTATTTGGTTTTTGTTATTGGCAATATGCCAATATCTGAATGCTTTAACTGTTACAGTAAGAATTATGACCAATTAGGCACTGTTCTGATTTTATTTTCTACATTTTCTTTGTTTTCCCTGCTGTACCAAAAACATACCCAACCGTGACCCCAAAACCGAGGTACATGCCAAACATGAATTTTGTGTACCATTACACCCCTATTACAAACTGTATTACAGTGTTTTTGCATCTAAAAAGCCTTTAAACGCATTAATCTGTTTCTCAATCTGGACTTCCTGAATCGGATTTCATTGTCTCACCGGTACCTTAACAACATGGCCCCACCAATGCAGAGGCCATAATTTTATTTAAAAATGGTTACCTGTAGACTATAGAGAGAAAATCGTAGTAATTTGTAGTTAAACACTTGTGAATAAAGAATATCTAAGAAGGCTTTACTTTTCTTTTTCAGGTCATGGCAGCTGAAATGTCATGTCTGACAGGTGTTGATGAAGATGACAAAGATGCAGATCCTGAGATCAATGCCCTTACACTCCTGCAACAGCCAGTGAGAATGGCGCAAGAATCAGCCTCTTGCACTGATTCTTTCGGCAAGCCTTCTCTGAAACAAAACAGTGTCCTAGATGTTCTGTCAAACACAGATATGTTGTCTCCGGTTGGCCTGGGAAATGGACCTTCTTCGCATCAGGCTACACAAGCCCATGAACTCAACAGCATCTCCACAGAGAAAGAGGAGGCAAAGAGCATCACCCCACTAAAAACTGTGCAGGAAATTGACACTGCAGGAATTTGGGGTTTTGACGTAGACTCACCTGAGAACTCATTGGATAATTTTAGTAGTGCTAGTGATCTTCATTGGGACCCTCACAAAGAGTTTATGCAGTTTCTGTGGGAGAACCATGGTGATTCTCCTGGTGAGGAGCCTAAAGACGAAGTCTCTCCTACCAACAGCCAAAGGAGAAGGAAACGGAAAATGGACATGGTTGTCATGGTGGATCCCTCAGAAGACCTTTACCCTGATCTGAGCCACAAGTCATCTGAGGAATTGTCTGATGCCGAAGGCCAAGTAGACTCCATTCCTGTCAGAAAAGTCAGAAAGTCAAGGAAGTTCTCCAAGTCACAGTCGTCACCAACAGGGCAAGTTTCCAAGTATCCCAATGGAACTGTAAAGGCCATCAAGGAAATTCTTTACAATGCACCTGCAAGAAATTCACATGAGAACAGTATAAGTCATGGGCTTTCACCATTGAAGGGGAGGCTCACAATAAATTCTCATTCAGAGGAGAAGCCCCCATGTTATCCTTGCTCAAAGTGTAAGCTCATTTTCAAGAAAGAGCATCATTTGCATCGTCATATGAAGTCTCATGTTGACCCTCCGAATATTTCGCCAAAGCCTTTTATATGCCGTGAATGTGGACAGTCCTTCAGACAAAGCAGTTCGCTTATTGAGCACATGTCTAGCCACCAGGAGAAGAGAGAGAGACTCACTGAAGAGATCAAGGGCATGAATGATAAGAAGAAAGAGGATAAAAATGCGAAGCTTTTCTGCCCTCAGTGCCCATTTGGAACAAACTGCCCAAACACGTTTGTTCAGCATGCGAAAACACATGAGAAGGACAAGAGAAAGTTTAGATGTGACAAATGTAGCTTCAGGACTTTGAGTGAGAATGATCTTAGGAGACATAACATTATGCAGCACACTGTTATTACAGTTACAAAGCAGATCCAGAATGATGACTCTGAAATATTCTCCTGTAACATTTGTTCTTATAGAGCTTTTAGCAAAAGTGTTTTTAAGAATCACCTTCTGCGTCGCCATCAACAAACGTTTGAGGAATACGAAGCTGCACACTGTAGTGAGAAAAATGCACAACCATCTAAGGAGCCGCATGTGCGTAGTTGTAAAACTCCTGTAGAAGATGCAGAGTTTACATCTAAAATCTTGATAAAAAATCAGATCTCTTCTAAAAGAGCTTGTTCACCTAGTGAGTCCAATGACATTTCAGACTTGTTCAAAAATAGCAAGATTAAGAGAGGCCTCAAGTCCCAACTAACAGAATCAAAGCTCGACAAATCCATTAATGTTCTCCTGTCCCGACAAAGACATGGAAAGAAAACTGCAGAACAGAAGAAGGAAAGCAATAATTGCAGCACATCTGTTCAGGATTCCAAAAGTGACAAAGATGGCTCTGATCAGTTGCCAGAAACATTCACTGTCGAGGTTGAAGATTCAGCTTTATCCTCAAATGGCCACAGGGTGTCATCCAGTGCAGCTGAAAGAGATCTTAACAGAAGCAGGGTACCCAAGTTAAATGAGGATCAGTCAACAATCAAAAAGTCACCATCTAAAAGGAAGATGTCCACCCCATATCGCAACACCTCTGACCAGGACTCATGCTTCATCTTACCAAAACCTTTGCCAAGTCCCAAGAAAATAAACCAAGAAGAAGAAGTGTCAGACTATGACGAAAAAGACATTTTCCAGTTTAAGGATACAGATGCCAACCTCTTTGATAATGGTATCAAGCAAGAAAAACAAAACATAATTTATACCTATAGCAGAAGAATGTCCATGAGGGGTGCTCTGCAGGCGTCTAAAAGGCTGTTTGAGAAAATAAAGACTGAAGAGCAAGAACAGAATGACCCTGAAATCAAAGAAGAATGCATAGAAACAGAAGTATTTCAGGAAACCTTTGACTCCCACCAAATACCATTGACTGAGTCCTTCACAGAGGATATGTCAGAGTTGGAATCGGACCACAAGAACTGTCCATATTGTCCTGCAGTCTTTGAGTCGGGGGTTGGATTGTCCAATCATGTCCGAGGGCATCTTCATAGGGTAGGACTGAGCTACAATGCACGCCACGTAGTGCCTCCTGAGCAGGTGGCTTCTCAAGACAGGAGGCCACGAATTCGACGGAAGATTTCAGCATTTCGGAGACTGAAAAAAGGTACTTGTGTGCTTATTGTGTGTTCTTCTATTAAAAGAAAACTATGCTTTATTACAACTTGACTTTTATTGTTGTGGCTCTCGCCATCAGTTCTATCGGTTATTATTCAGCATTAGATTTACCAAGTACAAGTCGGTAGGTAAGCAAGTACAAGTCATTGCTGAGATCTCGGAATGCGGCATCATCGCTAAAAATGGGTCCACTTGGGGTCTGACCTGGGGTCAGACAGTCGTACAGGTTAGTCAGATTTATTTAGCTAAATTTATTACTGTTCCTCAGTTTACAGACTGACTTCTTAATTCAACTATTACCTAACATACTTAGCATAGTTGTGCATACATATGGTTTTTCTGTGAAATTAAGGATTATTAGAGACATTATGGGTGCACTCTACCTCCAAATAAAATTGTAGCTATTCTGGAAAAACACAGCTCATGCAAAACCTGTATGATTGTATGTTACCCCTTTGGATCTCTTTGTAGCCATGTAGCCACGTCCAAGATTTCAGCAATTATTTTGGTGAGTTCAATATTCTCACGACTGATAGAACCAATGGACAGACCTGCAAAAAAAAACCATACGTTTTAAACTGGGTTTAAACTGTAGTTTTCTTTTAGGTGTGCTTTGATGTTACAAAGTTCAAATTTATCATATTGCACTTGGATTGCAGAATGTTTATAATTTTCTTTGTTTTTTTCAGCATTACAGCTGGAGTCCGACTCTGAGACTGTGAAGAGCATTCACTCCTGTCCATTATGTGGGGACTCATTTGATAATAGAACTGGGCAGTCCAACCACATACGAGGCCACCTCAAAAAGCTTGGTAAAAGCTTTTCAAGAAAGAACAAATCCCCATTATTTTTACTCCGGGAGTTGATGCGCGACAAGAAGGAGTTCCAGCGTGCACTTCAAATTCTGGGAAAGAGACGGAACCATTTCCAATACGGTGCTTCACCAAAGCTGTCCAGTGTTGATTGTTTCACACCCCCGCCCATTGGAATCCCAAAAAATAATTCTATTTCAAGCGTTTGCACTGATGCCAGACCACTGAGCCCCACGTTTTCTTTAGCAGAAATGGAATCTGAAAAAAGGCAACTAGAGACTAAGTTGGATGTTAAAAATTCACTCACGGGCACGACTGCCTTGATAGGAATTCTGAAGAAGAGGAAGTGTCAGGAAGACGCTAGACTAAAGGGGTCCTCTCAGATGTCAAGAAACACGTTAGCAGTTTCTTCAAACAGTGAGCACAGTTCAGGATCAAGAATTGCATCTTCACTGCCAAAGTCAATATCTGGTAAGTAACTTCCTCATAGTCCTAACCAGATTGGTTAGGCTGGAACTGAAATACTCCTTAAATGTTTTGATTAATTTAGGACAGTCTGTAAGAATAACAATCCTATTGGGTGAGAGAAAAGTGAAAAATCTATGTTGAATATCTCTAAGAATTCAGAAACTTACTGAAGTAAATAGGAAGTTCATTTGAATAGGCTGATCTTTTTACACAGACCAGTGTCAGATTAAAAGATTATAAATTGGGTTTTAAAAACATATTCAAAGAAAAAAGTAATATAGATTAGATAAAGATTACACAAGTGTGTGACCACCTCACCATTACACATAAAAAGAAGGCCATCTACTAAAAATGTCCTAACTCAGCTTTTGAAGGTTTGTGAGAGGTAAACAAAATGTATATTCTAAAACTCACATTGAGACGTTACATGCTCATCTACATGAGCTGTTTAGAAGCAAATATCTGAATACTGATTGTCAGATTTAATGCGTTGTTGAAGTGAGGTGTCATCAGCATAAAGGCGTAGAATGACATTGCTAAATTACCTTCAGATTATGTGGCCAAAACGGAAGAGCATGTTGCACATAATAATGCAGAAGATTATCATTATTTTTTTCTTATCTCATAACCTAATTGCAAAAAAGTGTGAGATAGCAGACATTATCTATACAGACTTTGTAATATAGAACAAAGACAGAACATGTTTCAATACATTTCTTAATCTTACACTGTGGCACTTTTCTTATGAAGGCTTGTTTGCTAATATGTGTCAACACAAGAAATGAAATTGAGGCTGTAGTATTGAGATTTTTTAATGTTTTTTTGGAGTGCTGTCTAATTCATGATGTAGAATTTTGTCCTTATTGTCAGTTTACTAACAGAATCTGGCTCAGACATGTAGAGAACTCGTCCTTCACTGTTAAGACCTACATTTATAATGCAATAACATATTTTGCAAATGTAATATCAATGACCAGCATAAACCATATTCAGCATAATGTATTTTTAGCTCATATGAAAAAGAAAACAAATTATTTTGTTGTATTGAATCCTGTGATTAAAAAGTGAAAAGCTTGAGCTTAGACATTATATAAACTTGCATAAAGGGAAGAAGTACCTGTTGTTATTAAGTCCAGTCCTGCAATTCCTCAACATAACTAACAAATAAGCATCAACATATTGATGTTGTCACTTATTTGTTTGCCTTTGCATTTTTTTTTGTTGTTTTACAGAGAAAGGTGAATTCAACAGGAAGGTGTGCGTCCATTGCAATGCAACTTTCCACAGTGGAGTTAGCTTGTCTAATCACCTCCGGGCATATGCAAAACGAAAAAGGACTGCCATAATTGAGGGAACCAGTAAGTGCTATCAGCAACAACTTAAGCTAGAACAAAGAAAACACCCACTCCAGGAGCACAGTAACAGTCTGGGGTATATATTCTCCAACAAGCTGTGTTTTAATTACTTTATTGGTTTTAGCTAGTTAAATTAGGGCCTGAGCACGAAAGTGCCAGGGGCCCTGTTTCTATGCAGGAAGAAATATATTTATTTACTCAACAACAATGTGTGTTTACAGAAATAATATCCTACTTACTCAGGACAATCCAAAGACCTGACTGAATAGTTTTCACAACTTTTCATCCCCATTTATTACATTTTCAAGAAACAAAGAAGCCGCTACCTCATTTGTTCAATCTTTAAAACAAAAACTATTGATCTGATCAGGTGTGCACGAGGTAAATTCTGCCTACCTAATTGTACCTGAGTAGCCTGGTCACTGTTTCTTGTGCTGCTCATAGCAGTTTTTGACAAACATCATCCATCAACCATCAAAATCATCAATTCACCTCCACTGTATAGGTATGGCAGTAGAAATCTCAGACTGATATCTCAAAACTTCAGCAGATAAAGCCAAACCTGTCAGTGTGGCTAGATACCACAAGAGGTTGTGACGTCCAAATCATAGTTATAATTAGTGTACCGGTGGTTATTTGTGTCCTCCCCAAGGTAAGGATCTAGAAGGGCGTCAGAAAGTGAGATATTGCAAAGATTTTAATTGTGGAGCTTGGTGGGTGCATCTGTGGGAGGAACGACCTCCTCATGGCAGAAAGCCTTCAGGGCCTATTTTTCCTGCAGGCACAGATCATCGCACATATCTTGGGCCTTCAGTCTTAGCTGCACTGGATTGGCCAATGCAGATGAGACACAGAGCCAGACCATTCACCCCATGGGCACAAGGCCAAAACATGGGGGATTGGAAATTAACTTTTTAAAATGAGAACATCTACCAGATAGTAAATCATTATATTGTGTCTAAAATCTACCAGCCACTTTCATATTTTACTAGCATTTGGCTGGTGGCTGCTGCTAACTAACATCCCAAACTGACTGATTTACTGAACTAACATCACTAATAAACATCCAAATTTTCTGGTGGTTATCATAGACTTTTTGTTCATTTGAAGTGTTCAGATATCAAGGCTGTGCTGTAATCTCAAAGGTAGTGCTGTAAATTAATAAAGTAAATTCTGTCTTTCAGCATTTGACTGTAAAGCAAGGAGGCACCGCTCGAGGCCTGGCTCAAAGAAGAAGACACTGCCCTTACCACAAACTCCAGAGGAAATGTACAGACTCACTTGCAGGTAATGCTTTTTTTTCTTTTATAACATACTTACTATACTCTTTTTAAATGGTGGATAATATTGCATCTGCAGTCCAACAGACTCCAACAGTGATTGTTTCCCAGGGCAACCTAGATTTGGACAGCTGTCAAATGTTTCTTGTGGTCTATGTACTTCTGTTGGCAACCATTTTTATTTATTTATAAAACCAAAACTGCCCAGATTACTGAGAGACCTGTTGTTACTGATGTACTCCAAAAATGAACTAAGTCTGGAATTATATGTCGCAGCCAGCATTGTGATGATCCAGCATTGTAAAATAACAGTTGTACCAATACTGGGACAACTAAATCTAAACAAAGACAAACTTGGGAGTAAAACAGCAGAGGCCATCTAAAAAATGTCTGTTATAGCAAGTGGACTATGAACATCAACGTTTTCAATATGAACACGGTACATTACGCTATCCAAAAAAAGATTTTCTGCATTTATTGCATTCTCAAATAATGAAAAACCCATGTCAGTCTTCTGATCAAAAATGAGTCATCTAACATGACTAACACACACACACAAACACTTCTGTTATTTTAACACATCATTTTTAAATGAATGTCAGATGACTTGTGACAATAGTAGCAGTGGTCTTAATAATACAAGTATAATGAAAGTTTAAAAAAAAGTTAAAACTAAACCAAAGCAATGTGTCTGAACTTCAGAATTCGGTTGGCCTCTTGTTTCAACTCTCCCGTTTGTAGTTCACCGATGGAAACCTCGGAATCATAACAATATGAAGAGACCAATGCCCCATTGGTCCAAAATGAGTTCTTTGACAATTTGTGTATTTACTCTCAAACAAGACTAAGAGTCTGCAGCCAATCTAGCAGCTCAGTTCTGATGTCCGCATACTAACATGCTCACAATGACTATTCTGATGTTTAGCAGGTATGATGACCACCATCATGTTAGCATGCTAACATTTGCTAATTGGCAATAAACAAAGTACAGCTGAAGCTGATTGAAATGTCATTAGTTTGGCAGGTATATGATTATAAATCAAAGTATCGGACAAGTTAAAATTTTGACCTGATGATGGCGCTAGATGAAAAGTCTGGGGATCACCAAAGACAGACATTGCTATCCCTAGACATGCTGCTAGCACGGCTCAAAACCACTGTGCTGGTATATTATCATCAATCTTGTCTTCTCTTTACAGGTTCTGTGACCTCGTCTTCCAGGGTCCCTTGTCGGTCCAGGAGGACTGGATTAAACATTTACAGAGACACATTATGAACACTAGTGTCCCTCACACTGGGCTAGGCATGGTAGAGGTCACCTCGCTGCCAACCCTCAAGACTGACCAAGACAGCTCTCTGACAGCCACACACGCTGCCTCATGAAGCCAATGGGGACCTTTTTTAGATTTCACTAGACTGTATGTGTATGTACATTGGATGCTCTTTCACTTTTTTTTGTCACTGAAATACTGGCCAAAGTACAATACTGCTTAATGATGGAGATATTGTACATGTTTGGACAGATGATAAAATGAATTATTTTGGATATTGTTACCTTTTTCCGTTTTTACATGGTCCATTTTTTGGAATACAACTCCAAATGGACAGACTGTTTTTCTTGTTTTATGCAGTAATGTAGTGTGGAATCCATTTATAATGAAGACAACTTTTACCTCAGATTTTATCATGGTTTGAGTCAGTTTTTGTCGAAATTTTGGAGCAACTCTCCTCTGTATCAATATTCACACTTATAAGATACATAGAATGACGTTTCCTTTGTATTGCAACATGTTCAAATTCAAGCCCACCGTCTGTTTTCAGGCCACAGATAATGAGATGAATATTGATGACTGAAAGTGATGGCACCTGAAAGCTCATGACAAACACTTCAAGAACACACAAGAATCACAAGTGGAAAAGTGAGCTACTATACAAGAACAAAAAGAAAAATGTCTGCAAACTTGTTATGCATAGAAAGTGTTTTATAGAATTTCAGTAACTGCATTGTTTCTAATACAAATACAAAATTAAAACTGAAGGTGGTTAAGAAAAAAAAAAAAAAAAGACCTAACAGGCACAGCCAGTCCTGACAATGCCCTTCATACATGTCACCTATATTTAATGTTTAAATAAACTGTTTTGAAATAATTTAATTTTAAATGTACTATATCACACAGATACAATGCTTCAAACATTTGTGTTGTTCTAAATAAAATAAAATAAAAAAACAAGTTGACTTTTTCAATCATTTTTGTACACAATCATAAAAAACATTGAATCTGTAAAAAAATTTAAAACTTTTGTCTTCTTAAAGTGGCCAAACGGTGATGACCTGGGGGTACTGTAGCCAACGTTAATATGGACAAAATGTGAAATGACAAACCATATAAGAACAAACATACATGAAAATCCATATTGTGTGAACAAACCTAGACTCAACATGCCTCCATTTATTCAGACAAATCACGAATGGCACATAAACAGCGTGCTCTCTTAGCAATATACTGTACATGAGTTGGGGCACAGCATTTATGTGCAGTTGTGATTGAAGTGAACCGTTTAAAGTCCATAGTACTTCATCTGAAGTAAACAGCATCTCAGTGTAAACAGTATTTTGGAGACTTTCAGTGATTTCCATCATTCAAATGGGCTGCCACCCTGAAAGAAAAGAATCCGTTAAGAAGTCTGATAGCTGCATCTGTAGATCAAGTGCAGTCCATTTTAATAGTAATTAACATTAGTCTTGTAGGGTACCATTTGCTAGTGCTACTAATTAGATATAGTGTACTGAGGCTGAAAACAAATGCATTATTTAAGGTAATCCACATAAGAGTTTTTACTTCAATAATTTTGTCGTCGATTTGGAAAGTTTTGGTTTGCTTGGCTCCCTGTATTCAATGCAGTAACCGAATGAATAGAGTTAGAAAAGCAATCTCACTTTACTTAAAATGTAGTGTTCCTTTTACCTGTTATACTGTTTTACTTATTAAGTAATAGTATTTCACTTTATACAATAGTTTGCTCATCTTGAGACACAATAGGACTATAGGAGCTGCATAATAGTTTTCATCTTTTCATAGCCAATTACTTAATAGTATTTGATTGTTGTATACTTTTCTACCACACTTGTGTACTTACATTGTAATAGGTCTTTTACTTTGGGGATAAAAAAAGAATTATTCTGCATTTGATCTGTTAATGTTGCGTGTGGTGCCCACTGGCTCCAACCCCCACCTCCCCCATTTGGGATAGAGAACCAGTTTACTTGGTAATTTGTACTGTGTTTCAAAATACTGACTTTGTTCCTTCAAATTAATAATTTGTGCTAACAGCAGTAAATTGAGATATAAAATTTCAAATTAGCTGAGGAATGTCATAGAGCATGTTGTGATTAACAGCCAAAACCTAAAGCTATGTATGTGGGTCCAAAACTGAAGTATCAGTATTTCGTGAAATATTACTAAAGAGAAATAACTACTAAATTGAGGGAACCAAATAGGTATACTGGGTTTTAATTTTATTTAAGGGGATATTTATAAAGAAAGTTCCTCCTCTCATCTTTGGGCTCTGTTCTTTCTTATAAACACATTTTCTCATGATGCAAGTTGTGTCTGAATACTTTTGAAATGTTCAATGTTGCAAAATACCTTCAGGAAGTGTTCAAACTGAGGTTTCAGCTCCTTCATCATGGTTTCTGCTTTGTCGAGGCAAGCATGTCTCTGCTGCACTTCAAACTCCTTTAGGAAATCAATCAATCACCACCACCACCACCATCATCATCATCATCACTTGAACTCATTCCTTCTAGGGTGAATGTTGAATTTACAAATACTGAAAACAAAAATCAATGTTATGCTACTTTACAGCAGCGTCACCTTTGTGTTGGAGAGGTGTTCCTGAGAGGTGATGTGAGTCTGCACGGAGGATGCAGATGTGGATACAAAGACTTTGCAAGCGGCACAGTGGAAAATTTCAATCTTTGTCATGTGGTCGTTTTCCTGCAGAGCTGACAAAACAAAGATCAGACTGTATGTATGCTGTGCTTGTCTGGAATAGAAGATACTGAAATAAGACAATTCTAAGTTATTTACCTTGAAGTGCTCTATCCCCTATCGCTCGGCTACACTGACGGCTTTTATACAGCATGACTTCCTATAGAAATAAAAACGTCTATCACCATCCAGACCCACCAATGCACCAACATTTGTTTATGTTTCGATGATATATTTAGGTTGAAAACAAGAAACTGCTGGGAAGAATCAAACAGTAGAACACTACTGCACAGACTAGGGATTCAACCCAGGAACCGTCAATAGGATGAACAGTATTTAACCATACTATATATTATCCTACCTGTAGAAAAGCTATAGCCACATCATCATAATTATTCTGCTGCTGAATGTGATCCAGGGTGTCCCAGTGACTCTTGCAGTCCAAGTGATCCTCCAGCTCCTGACCATTAGCTAACTCAACGTCACAAAGGTCACAAGTGATGGGACTCCTAGAAGAAGAATATGGAGACATTCAGTGTTGCAGAATATTAACTGTTAAACAACTAAAAAGCAGACAACAGTAACAGTAGAAGTTCCTCATACAAGCTTAAAGTGGCGGTTGTTAAGATCAGACTGACAACCAATAGATTCTGGAGAGTTAAAACATCCAACCTGACAATATGAGGTTAGAAAGCTGTATTCAAAACAAACTCCCATTGACCCAACAGGACTCGATCAGTCATCAATCAGTCCAATAGAGCTCTCACATCGCAATAAGTGGTGCTTGGTTGCAGTGTTAGTTGAAGCTTTGCAACTACAGTGGCATTTTGTAGGACCAAAACACATCAGAGCTTGTAAAGTTGTAAAGCATGAAATAGTTATTAGTTTGCAAAATGCTAACTATGCTCTCTCTCTCTCACCTTGGTCCTTCGCCTAGTGTTTACACTATATCACAATGTGTTTATAACTGCAGTGGCTGACATATGCATACCCACATTTTTTGCTGACATATTTTTGTGACAACTAGACTGAGCTATCCAAGCAGCTTAGCACAAGAGGTGTGGAGTTTATGCAATTTGGGTAATAAGATGAACATCTTGGCAGCTAATGACAACTAACCTACCAGCATAGCAACAATACAGTAGTTGTGTGGATTTCCTCTTCTTGATAGTATTTTAGTAGTTAATCCTGATTATCTCAGGACTTTACTAACTTCCACTACAGCAACAGTTGATGCTGCACACCAAGCTAGACACAGTGGGGTGGACGGATTTTTAGCTCTGGCTTTGCTTCTGTGTAAAAAAGCAGTGAGGTTTAAAGTGGGTCATCTTTCTATATTGGTTGAGGCTCTACATTTGTGCCACAAGTTAATCCTGCACAGTTTTAGCCAAACTGTATCAGAGGACAATATGAATGAAAATGTGAACATGTGTGACCTTGTTGTTGTTATGGCCATTTTACTACGCTATCAAAATGAATGAGTGGGATATATAATACTCTACATGTTTGGGCATCAGAATCCTTGGTTCTTACTTGTCCATTATTATATTTTTGCTCTTATTTGTTGTCATCTCTGTGGAAGGTGTGATTTGGTCCAGTCCTGTAGAACATTATAGACAGAATAATTATTAGGTTCTCAGAGGAAATACATGCACACATGGCAAAAATGAAGCACTGATTTGCTAATGCAAAACCCCACTGGATTGTCAGTTCTTAGTCATCAAAAAATACTCTAAAGACGCAGATTTAAAAAATGTAATCCATGCATCATGTTTCTCCTATATTTATTTCTCCGATATTTATTTTAAAATAGTGGGACAATCCAGCAAGCAAACTGTCGTTACTTCTTTAAGATGTCAACTTACCTGTTTCCACGTATCCCAATTGATGTTGATACTCCCGCTGTAAGCTGGGTGGGGATAATCTAACAGCAGTGGTCACCTACAGAGGAGAGAATGGGCTCTAATTGGTACCAAGTATCAGTGTCAATGCCCTGTATCCTGTTTACGTCTACAAATTAAGATTGAACTTAACCACAGAACATAAACTGCATAAATATTTACATTCAGAAAACAATCATGACAGCTGTCATGCTTTCTGTCTTATTGGCAATACCTCTCTCCTGTATTCTGGGATTGTTAACCTCTCCTCCCCATTGGTCCTCTGTCCCCCATAAGGTGCCGGAAACCGTTGGATGGAGGAGCTGTGAACAAGCATGTCAGGGCTGCAGACCCTGTGGTCCAGAGATCTACTTATGGAGCCATAACCCACTGGGTCAAGTGATTCAGGTCGTTCAGGCAGTCTATGACCTGGACTGAGACCTCGACTGTCGGTGGGTCTGGTTTCAGGACTAAAGTCGTGCCTGTCGAGGGGTCGGCTCCCTGGCTTAGAGTAGGGTATGTCCCAGCGGCTACGGCAGCCTGTACTTGGAGACAAATGCTGATTGGGTGGGGAGTGGTTGTGGTCTTGGCCCTTTGGCATCTCGAGCTCAGAGTCTGATGAGCCAGGATCGTAAGGATTATAAAGCTCAACCCTGAGGGAGACAGAAGAGGGATTAGTGTGTGTGTCTTACATGCAGTTTACTATTATATTGATCATCTGTAAAGACATGATACCATTAAACACTGAATATTCACACACACTATAAATATGCTAGCAAACTACATGATCTGTTGGGAAAAAGAAAAAAAAAACTTTCTGGAATGAGATAAAACTAATTAGAGGCTGCACACATTTAGTGAAATGTATCTATTTGTTTAAGCACTCATAGAGGAACTGCATCTTTCATGCCACTTGCACTTTTACCTTTTGAGTTCCATCTGCAATAATGCAAAATGAGGTCACCTTCAGACGGTGGTCATATTTCAACATTTTAAGTCGCCACAAGACAAAGTTAAAAGGCTCAAATGTGGAACATCCTGGATGATGACCACAGGAGACGTCACTCTCTACCTGACATTTTATCAATACAGGCTACTGTAAACATCACTAGCTGGTTTACCCTTCTGGACTGCTAGTGCTTTTGTCCGGAGAGTTGCCATCTTGTTCTCCTAATGGTTTGAATGAAGACTTCCATTTACCACCAGAACGTTGTGCTGTGTAACACAAAAGGTAAATAACAATGAAGACACAATAAGACTTGGAACAGGGACCCAGAGACAGCTTTTCCTACAGGTTTAGACAGAGACGGGTTTCCATTCATTTGTATATAGAATCAAAAATCAATCAGCAGACTCATGAAACTTGCCACAGTTATGAAATCCATCAAAGCGAAATCCGCATTTTAGGCAGTGGTGCATACTAATGCAATTTTAATGCAGAATGATTTCGAGAAGTCTGCACTGTATTATCTTTCAACAATAATGTCACTTTGACAAAATATAATACAGACCGGGGTAATATAGTGGCCTAAAGGTTAAGGTGCCAACCATGAACTACAACATAACAGACTTGACATTAAGTGTAATGAATTACTAGCATGATTTGCTAAATGGTTAGTTGTGATGTAAAGTATAAGGAGTTTTAAGTAAATGAGCTGAAACATGCAAAACCACTGCCATGGCCTTACATGGAAAGGTGTGCTTCAGTGTCCACATAAATTACCTGCGCGTTTCCGGGCTGATGGTGTTTTAGCAACCATGTCAGGTGTCCTGCTGTTTGAGTTGTCTGCTGCTGGCTTCATTGAGATTTGTTTCATAGCTTCTCTGAAGTCTGTGGGCACTCTGCTTGTCACAGAAAACCAAAATGAGCGCAATACTACAAAGCAAGTGAACGATAATAGCTACTGAACATGAATGTAGCAGGGCAAAGGCAAAATGGTGTTTTATAAATGCTAACATCGCCAAATCAGGCAAGCAACCTTAGCTAGCTTAGAATTTTTTGCTATTAGCTTGAGCTACATAGCTAAGTTACACACAAAACAGTTCGTTGGTAATAGTGTTTGAGGTAGCAGTTAGTCTAATGCCATGCACCCTCAGTATGCAGTCAACAAAAACACAGTGTCGGACACTAACCGAACAGGCACCTTGCTTGACGTTGCTGAAACTTTCTCAAAGAAATGAAGTCCAACACAACATTAGCTAGGTGTTAAGACAGCACAGAGCACTGAACTAACGTTACCTTCGAGGCTGCTGGTGTTGATATACTGGAGCTGCTCCTTTAGGTATTGCTGAAGGGTTGAACGGAACATTATTCTGACGGTTCATTATTTGGCTGCTTTATAGGAGCAGAGGAAGTTAGCATACATGTGTGAGAAGAGAAGCTAGCTCTCCTACAAAGAGCTGGCTAACAGATACTTAAGACCTGCCGACAGATGGCAGTATACTGCAACACATGATGGGTCTGCTTCTGTACTTTTCAACTGATGCTGCAATATACAGTACAGAATAGTACACCTGTATATAAGAGGTGTACTAACATATAGTTAGTAATTTAAGTGATCGAGCAAAATTAATAGCTACATGCTACAGGCAGGGTCGGATAAACCTGCCAGGGGGGCAAAAAGTAGATGCTGGGCTCCTATTAAACCCAATTTCCCTGACTTTTCCTTTGTGCATTATATACAGTTTTTCATATACTGAACATGTACTACATGTAAGCATGAAACTAAAATAATGAAGTTCTTGAAACTACATTTTTGACACAGGGTCAAAAATGTAGTTTTTGACCCCAGACTAACCCACCCCCCAGTGGGTTAGTCTGGCCATGTAAAACAGAAACATTTAATTAAGCCTGGTTTTGCTGACACTGACACAACTTTGGAAACCATTGCAAATAATGTGGATAAATGTAAGTATCATACATGCTGTTATACTATAGCACAGTGTTTTTAGTGAAAAAATGCACCCTTATGTTGAAATCTGTGAAAACCTTATATACAATATGTAAAATATGTATTGCTTAACAAAGACACACACCTTAATGCTATAGTTATAATCTTATGTAGAAAAAGATCTTCAAAGGAGGGTAGCAGGTTGAGCAGACAAGAGCATTTGCTGAAAGGTAAGTTAGTCTAAACAAAGTGAATGAGCGTAAACATGCTGTAGCAGGACAGAATGAGCAGCAGCATATGTGCTGACGCCTTTAAACAGGATAGGATATCTCAAGGACAGGTACATCATGTTGTAAATTCTCAGAAAAGTGCCCTTATTCAGAATATTATTGCAAGGCCATCAGTTAAACTGTTGAACAGATGGTTACATACATGCATAACACATCTGACCTCTATGACACGGTCAAGATCTACAGAGACAGTGAACCTATTGTTCAGTCCTCAGCAGGACTCACTCGCTCATATGAACAATGTTACTGGTTTGCAGAGGATCATCAAGTTCCCTGTAAAAGCTGACCCATGTACTGGAGAACTGAATGGTGTGATAGGAATTATAGTTTTGGCAGAAATATCTTCTGTAGGATCATATGGATGGATGAACACAAGATCTTTATCATGTTAACATCAGACATCTGATAAAGATTATGGATTATGTGGGTTAAGCCTCATAAACCAGAAATGTCAAGACAGAAGGCTGCAGCTTTTTTACTATCAGTGAACTGGAAACACATTTTGTGGACTGTTTCATTGTAGAATTTGCATTATCAGGTGGGGGTCACCCTATTCCCTGTGAATCACTATCTCTTGATAACATTGACAAAAAAAAATCTTGGCTCAGGGGTCTTGGTATGGAACCCCTAAAGGGACATGAGCAAAAATTCTTGCTCTTATTTTGCAGACAGGAATCAAAAGAAAATGTTTTTCTGAGAGGGAAATATGGAGTGAAAGGTTGAGTATACAGGCATTTTGACTTATCAAACACAGGCGTATCCAATAAGATAATTAATTGCTGCATTGTAATTATTGCTGAGACAGAGGCATTGTTAATGTTATTATTTCCACCTGTGTATTTCCTGCTATGACTAGTCCAAATGTCTGCTGTAAATAAGGCCTGTCAATCTGATTCACTTGGGAACCATAAAGAAACAAGCGTTCTGGTGTTGGCAAGGCTATCAAGATTCAGGTTAGAAAGAAAAGCAAAATTACACAAAAAGTGCAATACAGACAGACTTTTAACAGAGAAGAAAACCTGGGGATGCTCATCAAACACATTACTCAAATCCAAAATATGAAGAATCCTATCTTGCTCTTACGTCCAATGTCAATATAGCAGGAGAGCCTTGCGTCTTTTGTGTGTCAAACTTCTCAAAAATCAACACTTTAACTAGTGAGAAACATGCATGAAAAGAAAAATGCAGTTTGCATTCTTGATAACATTCGCTTCAATAAAATTGTTAACAGATGATAAAAATGCATTTTGTTTGTATAGATGCAAGGATGTGAATGCTCTGCTCCAGTTGGAGGCATGACAGAAAAAGTTTTGATACCACTTAGGGGATCCATAAGTTTGAATGAAAATCTATTAAAATGAAGGCTAAAGTGCCCATAATCAAATGTAATAATCTACATAGTTAAAATGTATAAGAGATGTTTCATGAAAGCATCATTATGGGTTTTCTTTAAATTCACTTAAATATACCTTAGAAATCTGATGCCCTAATAAGTTTTAACAGCTCCAAAAAGATGCATTTGTCTATTTCATTTGTGGTATTCTGTCTGCAGTAGAGTGTTCAGTATAGTACGCCTGAAGCAGAGGAATAACGATTAGACATTCATCTAAAATCTTGTTTTATTGTGCCATAAAGTTGTGAACTTTGAGCATAGGATCGCCAAGGTGGACCAGAAGCTCTGAAGAACACACACTGTATATATAGGCCTACACAGAAATACATTGAGAAGAATGAAGGCAGACATGTTTGTCGTTGTTACATGATTCCGACATGTAGAATAATCAGTCCTACCTGTGACCAGTTATTACACATTTCAATTTTTAAAGCATGATTAAAAAAGATAAGTCAACAGTTTTCCCTTTTATCACAAAGGACAATCACCGATCTTTAAATCATTATCTTTTGCGCATTTGCAAATGAACTACTATAGGCCTTAGTTTACAGTCTCTACAATAGTAAGGTAAAGGTTCATTTCTGGTGCTTAGTCAATTCAATTCAGTCTCCACCTGAGTTTTACAACTCTTAACTCTAAACAGTTAAATAAATTCAACAAAAGTTAAAAACCACAACGAAAGAAGTGTTGCATTGTGTCCTCTTCCTTAACATATAGAAATTGTTCTGTGGATAGAGTCTATGAAAAACTGACAAGAAAACATGAAATATTAATTTTTGGCCTTTTGTTCGTGAAAGCCCTCACTGTAAAAAAAATAGCAGCAGTTAAGGCAAAAAGATTGTTCCCCATGGTTACAGTTATACCTGAGTACCTAAAGCAATCATGATACATCTACATACTGTGTCATTGGAGGAAACAGTTTTGGTCTAGCGAGTATTACATAGAGAAGCGAAATATATTATGTTTTATTACTCAAAGCTATGACAAAGCTAAATCTCAAAAAGTTGCTGAATTAGATACATACTCAGTAACAAGAGAAGCAATCTGTACCATTTTCAATACATACGCAACTAAGACGAGCCAATCAAATGATCAAGCAAATGCATTCATTTTTATGGATACCACAATAATAAAAACCCTTACATCCATTACACAGGCTTGTCATGAACCACCAGAGGTGCCAGCCGGTCTGAATCGTGGTTTTTGTGCTATAAGCCACTCGTAAAGGACACGTTGGTCTCTTGGCTGATACTCTCCTTAACTTCCACAGGCAGTGTGTCAAAGAGATGGTCCTCCACAACCAGGCTGTTCTTGCGCAGCAGGCGGCAGTTTCCGAGCTGGGCGGGCAGTCTGTCCAGACAGTTTCCTCTCAGCTCCAGCTGAGTGAGCTGGACCAGTTGACCCACAGCCTCTGGCAGCACGGTGAGCGCATTGTTCCCCAGACACAGCGCCTTGAGCTTGTTGCATCTGAACAGAGGCTTGGGCAGCACCTCCAGCTTGTTGGAGTTGATGGCTAAGTGCTGGAGGTTGTGGAGGAGACCCACATCCGGAGGGAGCACTGTGATGGAGTTGTGGCCCAGGTCCAAGTGCCGCAGTTTAGGCAGAGTGAACAAGGCTGGAGGGAGGGACTCGAGTTTGTTGTGGGAGAGGTGGAGAGACTCCAGAGACTTGACCTGGCCGATGGAGGATGGGATGGTGATAATTTTGTTGTGCCACAGTTTAAGGCATGTCAGCCTCCTGAGGTGCTGGAAGCTGATGATCTCCTCTATGGTTCGGATGTTGTTAGATTTCAGGTCAAGTTCCTGTAAGTTGGTCAAGCTGAAAATAGCGTGGGGAATCCTCTCCAGTTCGCAGCTGTACAGCTCCAGGTCAATTAAATTTGTCATTTTTTTCAGACTATTTAGTACCAGCAGTTTTGTACCATCGTTGTGCACCACTAACTTAATCAGATGTGGTGATAGCTCTGTGATGTTTGTGGGCATTTTTGTGAGGTTGCTCTTCAAGCACAATGTCTTTAAATGCCTCAAATCTCGCATGGACTCTAGGCCTATCATTTTGTTGTTTTCTGAGCTCAAGTTGCCGATTAGGTTAAGCTCCCTCAAACTCCTCAGCAAATACACCCATGTTGGGATCTCAGCAACATCAGTGAACTTGACATGAAGGCAGCGAAGATGGTCACGGAGGAAAGCAAAACCTGTCTGCTCTACTTTGGCCGGAGAGTGGCAGAGATGCAGCTCCTGCAGGCTGGTCATTTGGGAGACCTTTGCAGAGAACCTCACCTCAGGAATCAGCTCCAGTTTCAGCACTTCCAAGTCCGTGAGGTCAAACACTGCATTCGGGAGACCAGACAGCATGAAAAGGTGCAGCTCCTGCTGGTCCTGTGCGTTACGGGTCACATGCTGCTTTAATTTTTCAAAGGTCCACTCGTGATTGAGGCTGATCTCCCTCAGCTTGTTTTCACTGACCTCAGACAAGAAGACACCAAAGCGTTTGGAGTAGAGTTGATCATACTGGTCAACCATGTGTAAGAGGAATGCAAAGTCATTTTTTACATCAGGAATGTCACTAAAGCTGCTCTCTTCCCTGACCTTCTCGAATGAGTACTCTTTCAGGGGTCGCCGAAACACCCAGAAGAGAGAGTACAAGCATGCCATCCCGTAGATCAAAATCAAAGCCATGTAGCTAATAAGTAGCTTGTTTAGCATGAAAGCCATGTTGTGCGTACAGAAGAACTTTCTGTATCCCGTTAGCGGTTTAATATCAGGTTCACAATCGTGCTTAAAATTTATTTTAGCCAAAAAGGTCGAAGTGTAGGACAATATCAAAATAAACTTGACAGTTTTAACAATGGTCTGCGCTACATAAAGTTTGTAGATGAAATCACTGTCCTCCACATGAGCTCTGAATTTTCTTACTTTCTCAAACAGGGCTTTGGCCTGCTCCCCATCTTTTTTGTCCAGGATTGTCATACTACTTGGGACCTCTGCGATGGGCTTATCTGCAGAGAACTTCACCCCTAGCATGGGTGTGGATGAGCTGACAATTGAGCCTTCATCCTTCCCCTCTAAAGATACCTGCTTTGGTGCGGAGGAGGTGCCGGTCAACCTCTGTTTGTTCTCCTCAGAGTCCTCACAAGCTGTTTCAGACAAAGCCTTTGTAGTCCAGGGAGACTCAAAACATCTGCCCAGAATAGAAACAAAATGCTCAATCTTTGAGCTCGTTTTGGGGTATTTGAACCAGAAATTGCTACTGACCATGAGAACGAGGGTGTGGATGAGGGTGAGGTATGGAAAGTACTTGGAATACCAGGGCAAGGCAACATGGTAACATATTTGGTTAATGAAGATATACTGTTGATAGTCTAGATTGGTCTTGACCCCTGTGGGTTGAGGTTGATTGGCGTATTTCTCTGCCACCACAGAAGTGTGTTGGTGTGTGACGTGGATCTCACTGACAACCTCGTCCGGTAAGTCCTTAGTGACTAGGGGGATGGTGGTTACCACAGGGGCCCTGGTGGCTGCTGATGAAGCTGCTTCCTGTGCATTCTGCTGCGGCAACGAGTTAGGTTTAGCTCCGGAGGCCTGCTCTGGGTCCTCCATACACGGAAGGCAAGCCACCTGGTCTTTGGTGATCTGCATGGTCATGGCGAATATGGCCAGCATGAGCATGACCAGCCCCAGGTAGTCCATGAAGACGTCCCACCATGGCTTTAGGATGCGGTACGTCGGCTGGATGTCGTTCAAGGACGCAACTTCGGCGAGTGTGAACATTGCTGCAACAAATAGGGGAGAGTCAGTTTATCTACTTTGTTTTTTAAAATTAACTATTTTTATACTATATATATATATATATATATGAAAAAGGTTTGACTAACAAATTATAGATTAAACAGTCAATTACTTGATTAGCTGATCAACAGAAAACTAAGCGGCAAGTTTTGATAATCGATTAATCGTTAAATTTCAAACATTCTCTTGTCCAAGTTTCACCAATGTGAGGAGTTTCTACTTTCTCTGTTTTGTGTCATTGTAAACTGAATATCTTTGGGTTTTGGACTGTTGGTCAGATGAAACATGTTAAAACAAATTCATGTATAATTAAACAGTCGTTAATTGCTGCCCTACTTTAAATTGTTCTGATATTCCTCGGTTTAGATCACCAAAGTCTGGACATAAACAGTCCTTTAAGACTGCTTTGAACACTGTGCCCTTCCATCTTGAGTAATCTTTCAGGAAACAAAAACAAAAAAAGAAAAATTCAAAAAATAGCATTCATGAGTTTCGAGAGCACAAACCTACACCAGGAAGTTAAAGCTTTCTGGGTCAAATCCATAGCAGGCTGCCAAAAGTGGAAAGCCGCGTCATACTCCCTGCTAAAGCTGCTAGAGTAACACATTTAACCCCCAGCTGTACAAGGTGTGAATGTATAACTATGAAGGCACTGCTGAGTGTCCGTGTGTATCCATCATTTTATCCTGGTGTGCTAAAGTCAACTCTCACTTCCTCTCACTTTTCAGTCTAGTTTCATTCAGTAGCATTTTAATGATGTTTAAGCCCAGAGCCAAGGCTGTGCTAAATCCAGAGTTATTACAACATGTTGTTAGTGGAACAGTGCAGAGTCCTTTGATGTAGGCAGAAGTATACCAACTGTTCCGACTCACTAAGACGTTTGGCACACACGTGTTTCATTGTGTGAAGCAGTACAAAAATGCCAAAGACATGTCTGAGGTAATTTAGAAACTGCATCTCCATTACATATCTGCCTCTCCACAGGCACTGTCCCCGACCTCCACGCAACACTTAAGAGGCGTGTCAGCCAAGACAGCCCAACAATGTCCAGAGCCTTCAGCATCTCGGGGCGAATCTCATCCACACCTGGCGCCTTGCCACCGAGGAGCTTTTTGACTACCTCGGAAAGCTCTGCCAGGGATATTGGTGAGTCTTCCCCCGAGTCTTTAAACTCTGCCTCCTCCACAGAGGACTGTTGGTCAGGTTCAGGAGTTCTTCAAAGTGCTCTTTCCACCGCTCGAGAACACCCCCAGTCCAGGTCAGCAGCTCTCCTCCCCTGCTGAGCCCCAGCCTGGGCCAAGCCCTGTTTTCCCCTCCTGAGTAGGCTAACGGTTTTCCAGAACTTCCTTGAGGCCAACCAAAAGTCTTTCTCCACAGCCTCCCTAAACTCCTCCCACACCCGGGTTTTTGCTTCGGCAACCACCAATGCCGCAGCCCTTCTGGCCTCCCAGTACGTGTCTGCTGCTTCAGGAGACCTCTGGGCCAGCCAAGCCCGAAAAGCCTCCTTAATCAGCTTGACGGCTTCCTTCACCGTGGGTGTCCACCAGCAGGTTCTTAGGTTGCTGCCTCGACAGGGACCGATGGCCTTCTAACCACAACTCCTAGCAGCAGCCTTGGCAATGGAGGCTTTGAACATGGCCCACTCTGATTCAATGTCCCCAACCTCCTCCGGGATGTGAAAGATATTCTTCCTGAGGTGGGAGTTGAAGACCTCGTGGGCAAGGGCCTCTGCCAGACGTTCCCAGTTCACCCTCACTACAAGTTTGGGTTTGCCAGGTCTGTCTGGCAGCCACCCCCACTATCTGATCCAACTCACCACCAGGTGGTGATCAGTTGACAGCTCTGCCCCTCTCTTCACCCAAGTGTCCAAGACATACGCGACATGATGATACAACCACAAAGTCGATCATCGACCTGTGGCTTAAGGTGTTCTGATACCAGGTACACTTATGAACAACCCTATGCTAAAACGTGATGTTTGTTATGGCCAATCAATGGCTAGCACAGAAGTCCAATAACAAAGCACCGCTCGGGTTCGGATCAGGGAGGACGTTCCTCCCAATCACCCCCCTCCAGGTCTTCAGGTTGAAGTCCTCCAGCAGAACTATAGAGTCCCCAGATGATATCCCTTCCAGGACACCACCCAGCAACTCCAAGAAGGCCGGGTACTCTGAACTGTTGTTTGGTGCATAAGCACAAACAACAGTCAGAGCCTTGCTCTCCGTAACTTTCAGTCGCATCAAGGTGACCCTCTTGTTCCCCAAGGAAAACTCCAACACAGCGGCGCTCAGCCAGGGGCTCGTGAGTATCCCCACACCCGCCCGGTGCCTCTCACCCTGTGCAACTCCAGAAAAGAAGAGAGTCCAGCCCCTCTCCAGGAGTTTGGTTCCAGATCCAGAGCCATGCGTAGAGGTGAGCCCAACTATATCTAGCTGGTACCGTTCCACCTCCCGCACTAGCTCCGGCTCTTTCCCCGACAGAGAGGTGACGTTCCACGTCTCTAAAGCCAGTTAGTGATGCCCAGGGTCGGCATGCCAAGGTCTCCGCCATCGCCTGCCGCCCGGCTTGCAACACACCCAACCCCGATGCCTATCCCTGCAGGCTGTGCCCGACCGAGCCCCATGGGTTAAGGCCCGGCCACCAGACGCTTGCTGTCAAGCTCCCCTCCCGGGTGTGGCTCTGGGGGGGGCCGGTTTCCTTTTTCCGGGCGAGGTGCTACAGCTCTTTTCTGGCTGATCCATTGTTGGTTTGTGAATTCCTCTTAGTCTGGCCCCTCCCCTGGGACCAATTTGCCTTGGGAGACCCTACCAGGGGCTAGCGCCCCACACAACACAGCTCCCAGGGTCACTGGGGCACACAAACCCCTCCATCACATTAAGGTAGCAATTCATGGAGGGGTGTAAAAATGATTAAATATCGGCATAAGCCTCAAAAACACAATATCTGTCAGGCTATAGTACTACTGCGGGGTTATACCAAGTTACCTTCTTGTTTTGAGGAAACTTAAAATTCATGTCTTCTGTCACAGTGACTTGAAAGCAATCTGACATGGTCACACCTATACAGTAGCACACGTAGTGGTTGCTGTATAGCTGATGTTGTATTGGTGTTGTCTCATAGTGCTATATTCAATCATGGGCTTCTTCACGGAAGACATTTTGACATGTCAAGGATGTAAATAATTAAATGAATGATAGCTGAATTCCATTTAGCTGCTTCAGTTTCAGAGTCCTGGTACTGTTCATGCTGGCTCGCTGTCACTGCTTACTGACACTTGAACAGAACAGAGCCATCGTTAATGTTATTAGTTACACCTGTGCTTTTCCTACTGTGACAAGTCAAAATGTCTGCTGTGAAATATGCCTGTATTCAACAGTCTGAAACCAGTCAGCTAAACTTGATTTCGTCTGGAGTGGTAGGCCGTGCTGAATGTATTCCTCCTCCTTGCTGTACTTTTACTTGCATCATGGGGATACTTGAACGTTTTAGTGTTAGATTTAGTTCTGGGGGCCCCTTTACACATCCTAACCACCCAGTCATATCTCCAGTTTTTTTTTTTTTGCTCTTTCATGATTTTTACCATGCTGATAAGGATGTCAAATCAAACTAAAAGGTAGAGTAGTTACTGATCATAAATTATAGCTATGTTTAGACTAGGCCTATATCTTGGCAAAGTATGATATGTGGCAGTCCAAGTGACGTTTATGTTCCACAACCGTGACAAAGTTGCTAAGGGCTCCACACTGGTTTATAATTATAAACCCTGCCCCAGTGTCTTCAAGGATGAAGGGGAACACGTATCTAAATAGGCAACTGAAAAAAAAAAAATAGAAAAGCTTTGTGAGTGGGGGGGCCTCCGGGAAAGGGCAGGGCCCTGTGCCACAGGCCAGGGCAGTCCCCCTCCTGCTGTCCTGTATAGATAGCCTACTCATAAAACTGACCTCACCATGTGATAGTTAAATGTAAGTTTAGAAAAATTAGAAATTTATAAATTATACATTTAAAGATACTACCAGCCAATTTCGTGAAAACTAACTTAAAGTCTGGTCTGAGGGTTAGAGGGCAGGCAGCAAGGAAATAGGTCGCAGACTGGCCACGTGGAAAAAAGGCTGTAGTCTATATGCATATTTAATCAGACTAGGCTACTCCACCACAAGAGGAAATAAGACATTTCTATGGTTGGATGATGAAACATTCTGACTTTTTCCCTCACTGAAGAGTTCTTGCGCACTAAGTTATCTGTTGGTGGGCTGGGGTCAGGTGACTTGTTGAAACATATGAAATTGAGAAACAGCATGTGTCAAACATTCACACCAGGTAACCATATTCTTATCTGGAAACCAGAATCTCCTCGACAACGCGAGAAAAAATATTATCAATCAAGTAGTTAACTATTTGATATGTTTTTAAAGTATATATTTAAAACATATTCAAGGAAAATATACTTACTGCCCCTATGGCGTTATCTCAATCCAATTATTTCCTCCTCATGCATGCCACTTTTCACTCCACTCCGCAGGTGCGCCTCTAACCTAATTTCTCAGACCCGTTTAAAACTGAGGGAATGACGCTGGTCTGAAGAACATTTGTTCGTGACAGCACGGTTTGTCGGCTGCATCCCTCATACCTGAGCCCGGGAAGCAGAGCCGGCTGCCTGGCCGCGCGTTAGCTAATATGCTCAGGTACACAGACTTCCAGCGCAATGTATTTCTAAGAAGAGCCAGATTCAATATGGAGCCTCACAGACCGCTGTTGTTGGTGTTATGGGCGTTCTCATTGGTGGATGACATTACGGCAACTTCCCGAAGACACCGCCTGCCAGTTTATCTAATGCTGCATTCAAAGCGTGTGGGACAAAATGTAACAGACAGCGGTCACGGATGTCTAAGTGTCTGCCATTATAGATAAAATGTTTGTGGGGGAATAACATTTAAATCCAATATTTCCTCAACGTTGCCTGTGTAGACTACTACGTACGAGCGAAAAAGAGGAGCAGAGAGGAGGGGGACAATTTGTTCGATGCTGGATTTAAACGTTAGTTTCGACAGGGCCAAAAATATTATAATTCCTGTGCCGTGAAGACCCAAACGCTGCTGTAACCTATGTCTGCATAGCTCTATGTGACCGGAGTAACCTGGGGTCACAAATGGGGTTACGTATACTTGGTTACAGTAGGCCTATGTAGCAAACAAAGTGTTTTAGCGAGTATTTAGCAAGTCGTCGAGAATCATAATACCTGGCCCATAATAAATTCAGTAGACCCGAGTATTCAGCAAGTGGAACAAATGATATGTATTACAGACCAAATACCTGATGAGAATGCTATATTAAAAATGAGCTTTATAGGCCTACCAACTGTAAACTGAGCTCTCACGTCTACCGTCTTCCCAGCGTGTTATAAACGCAACACCAGCTTCCCCTTCTTTGTTTCAGTCCACACCACAAAATGCTTGATGATGTTGACTAAAATAACTTGGCTGACTAATTAAAACTTACCACATTTGCCCTTGCACGTGTCACGTGTCTGACATGCTGCGCTGTGTTGTAAACTGTTATAACTGTTATAAACGTGCACAAATAAGGCAACATTGTTTATACTTTGTACCATTTGTCTATCTATCTGTATTATTGGTATTAACAAACTCAACAGTCCATAGGACCCTGAGTGCTGAACTCAGCCATTATTTCCAGCTCTTTCTGGATTTGGTTGATGATGCACCCCTGAAGGAAGTATGTCCTCAGTTGCAACCCATACAGGTTTCAACCGGTCCTGGGCTGCTGGCTGCTGGCTGCTGGCTGCTGGCACTCTGTTCTCACTCACGCTACCCTTGTACTTTGAGAGGAAGAAAAAAGGTGGTGCGTAATCATACATAAACACATGCAGACTGATCACAATGATATTTGGGTTTATCTTTGCAGGTTCTACAGAAAGCAGGTAAAATGCTTCAGGTATATTAAATTATCAGGATTTGTTCTTTTTGCAATAGGTTCAACTGTTTGGTCACAGTTGAGTGAGGCAGTCTTGTGATAGCTGAGTTTATAGTCAATACCTAAAGAATCCCAAACAAAGACAGAGTGGACAAAGTGAATGAGAAAAGTAGAGGATTAGTGCATGTAAACCCACTTAACTTTCTGGCTTGGGTCACATGAATTCTCTTCAGACAGTTCTCAGCGATTCCCTCCATAACTTGTTGCCAAGACGTTATTTGTAATAAAGTTTTTACATGACATAAATGCTGATATTAATTTAGACAATGGTCTTAATATCAAATCGGACTGTTACGTGACATATGGTTGGTGTGAGGGGAAGGACAAAAGTATAAAGATGTTGTAATGGTTTGGTTTGTTGTCACACTGGGTGGCAGTGGCAACAGTGGTTGGACAGTATGGGGCTTCCTGTCTGTGGGGGTGATGGGGCCAACAGCTGAGGACCCCAGATACTCCTGGCAACCAGTTCAGTGTGTTGAGAATTGGCTCAGTGAAGTATAAATTACTCACAAACATTAGCTGGTGGTTTAACTGCTCACCAGATATACACATGTGAGGTCTCTGTGTGGAAGTAGCTATAACTAAACAGTCATTTAAATTTTGGCCAAAGCCACAAACCAACACAAACCCAAACAAATCTGTTTCTATGGTACTTAATTTCCTGTAAGCAACGGTAAGCACTGTGTTATCTCACCCACACACACAGTGGGGTAGGAAATTCAGGATTAGTTTAGGGTAAGTGTTGGGTATGTAGTGGGGGTTTGTGAATGAATGTAGTCAATAAACGTTTCTCAGGTATAGTTAGACAGGAATGAGTGTGGGTGTCAAATTACATACACTGCTTCAGGTGTCTGCACACAGCCTGTTTGCTCGTGTCTTGATCCTTTGTTCTTACTTCACATTCAGTAAAAGTAATGAAGAATGATGATGTGCTGTGATATGATGGTGCAGTTGGGAAATAATGAATAAACAGTGCCTGAGGCGGTGAGGTAGTCAGTACTGTGTGCGTATTTGTATGTTTGTTTGAGACAAAGACAAAGAAACAGTCTGAGCACTCTCTGCTCTCATTTTGTTTGTAACTATTTATGCAAGTCTAGTTTCCACAGGCACAGTCAGTCCAGCAGAGGTTTTGCATTGTCAGTGGTATTCTAGTAAACATGCATTAAATATACACCGATCAGCCATAACATTATGACCACCTGCCTAATGTTATGTAGAGGCATGGACTCCACTAGACCTCTGAAGGTGTGCTGTGGTATCTGGCACCAAGACGTTAGTAGCAGATCCTTGAAGTCCTGTAAGTTGCGAGGTGGGGCCTCCATGGATTAGACTTGTTTGTCCAGCACATCCCACAGAACGACTGGATTGAGATCTGGGGAATTTGGAGGCCAAGTCAACACGTTGAACTCGTCGTGTTCCTCAAACTATTCCTGAACCATTTTTGCAGTGTGGTTGGGCGTATTATCCTGCTGAAAACAGGCAACTGCCATTAGGGAATACCGTTTCCATGAAGGGGCATACTTGGTCTGCAACAATGTTTAGGTAGGTGGTACGTCTCAAAGTAACATCCACATGAATGGCAGGACCCAAGGTTTCCCAGCAAAACATTGCCCAAAGCATCACACTGCCTCAGCCGGCTTGCCTTCGTCCCATAGTGCATCCTGGTGCCATGTCTTCCCCAGGTATGCGACGCACACACACCCAGCCATCCACATGATGTAAAAGAAAATGTGATACATCAGACCAGTTCACCTTCTTCCATTGCTCTGTGGTCCAGTTCTGATGCTCACGTGCCCATTGTAGGCGCTTTCGGCGGTGGACAGAGGTCAGCATGGGCACCCTGACCAGTCTGCAGCTACGCAGCCCCATATGCAACAAACTGCGATGCACTGTGTGTTCTGACACAAACACACACAAACAAAGACTCACAGCCCTGGCCACCTGCCTGAAGAGGTACACCAGAGAAGTAGAAGCCAGGAGAATAAACAGAATGTTATCCACTGAATCATCCAAAGTATACTCTCAGTGGCAGGGTAATAATAACATGACAGCAGACAAGCAGACAAGACTGGAGACTGAGCAATACTGGAAAAACATATGGGAGAAAGAGGCATCACATAACACTAATGCCCAGTGGCTAGTGGATCTGAGAGCAGACCACAGCAACCTCCCTGAACAGGATCCAGTAACCATCACAGTAGAGTATGAAGAGCTGGACAGCACCAGGCCCTGACATGATCCACACCTATTGGCTAAAGAAGCTGACTGCGCTCCATGAATGCCTGGCAGCACAAATGAACCAGCTGCTAATGGATGGGACCCACCCTGAGTGGTTAACTGAAGGCCGGACAGTCCTGATCCTGAAGAATCCCCAGAAAGGAGCAGTCCCATCCAACTACCGGCCAATATCCTGCCTCTGCACAACATGGAAGCTCCTGTCAGGCATCATAGCAGCTAAGATGACTAGGCACATGGCTCAGTACATGAAAGGTGCCCAGAAAGGAATTGGTCGGAACACCAGAGGTGCAAAGCACCAGCTGCTGGTAGATAGAGCAGTCACTCAAGACTGTAAGACACACCAATCTGTGCACTGCCTGGACTGACTACAAGAAAGCCTACGACTCAATGCTTCACACATGGATTCTGGATTGCTTGGAACTTTACATCATCAGGACTCTAAGAACCTTCATCAAGAACTCAGTGGGGCTGTGGAAAACGACCCTAGAGGCCAACTGCAAGCCAACTGCACAAGTCACCATCAAGTGCGGCATATACCAAGGAGATGCTCTGTCCCCGCTGCTGTTCTGTATAGGTCAGAACCCTCTCAGCCAAATCATCACAAAGAGTGCGGATACCGATATGGCCAAAAGAGGAGATAGAAGCCACCGATATAAAGACAAGGAAGCTCCTCACAATGCATGGAGGATTTTACCCCAAGTCCAGCACCCTGAGACTGTACACTGAGCGGAAGTAAGGAGGCCAAGGACTAGTGAGCGTCAGAGCCACTATCCAGGATGAAACAACTAAGAT
>LKNJ01002203.1:6885-22528 GCA_002120245.1 Maccullochella peelii
ACGAGTGTGTTCAGCTGTTATATCTGCCAAAGGTGGCTACTTTGATGAGTCAAAAGTTTAGAATACATTTTGGTTTATAAATTGATTCCATGATTTCTTTTTTAACTTCAGTTGTTTATTTGTTCTATGCTTTCATTTCAGAGTACAATGAGACATTAAACTGCATAAATTTCAATAAAAAACTGAAAAATTTGGGGTGTTCTAAAACTTTTGACCGGTAGTGTATGTGTCTTAGTTAATGAGTTGAAAGTTGGGGTGTCCGGTAGGCTAGTGGTAAAGGCACATACCATACACCTGTAACTGTAATGTCTCCAGTGATTCAGGCTGGTGACCTTTGTTGCATGTTGTACTACTCTCTTTTTCTCCATGTTAATTACCATGTATAGCCAACCACTTGTGTCATATCATACCTTCAGCTGTTTATTCTGTATATAATGTTTATTATTAGCGTTTCTTGTACTTACACCTGCACTACATATTTTATACTTATATTTATACCTGCACTGCCTTCTACCCTTCACTGTTATTTAAATGTTACTCTGCACTTTCCTGCTTTTTGCACTTCTGGATGCTAAACTGCATTTTGTTGTCTCTGTACATGTACTCTTCTTCATGTACTTATGACAATAAAGTTGAATCTAATCTAATCTAATCTAAACATGCCTGCATAATAACAGGCTGGGATCACACTTGCTCACAGTCGGCTACAGGTATCCCAACCGTATGGACATTTGGCACGCAGACAGTAAAAGGGTTGCATGTTAGCCACTAAAGTGAACGCATTCCCAACTCTTTCGCTTTTCAAAATTCTGCAGTTAAATACATGGTTTTTAACTGCAGAACTGTTGGTATACTCTCTTTAATCAATTTTGTCACATCCCCAGTGTATTACGTGTTTATGTATTCATGTTTGTTGATATGGGCCACACTAAAGGTCTGTTGTGAATGATGTGTAACCTAAATCAAGGCAAACAGCAGGGATTATGGCACACAGTCATTTTGCTGTGTGTGTGTGTGTGAGCATATTAGTCTTATGTAAGATTCTGTGTTATGAAAGCTGAGAAAGGGCTCAGCCTAATCTCCGTTTTATTTATCACCTCTGCTGTCCTGCTGCTGTCTAGCTGGGGCAGAGAGGCCGTGTGCCACGCAGACATGCTGCCCTAGTACCTGAGGGCCAAACTCAATCCGTCCATTTTGAAGTTACCCTCCTCTGCCCTGCCTATGTCTGCCGACTGTCTGAGTGACTTTGGCAGCGAGCTGTTACAGACAGCAGCTGTGATTTGCAGCTGCACTCAGCAAGATTTTAATGTAAGAATACAACCACATTATCACCGATCAAGGAGGACTCGAGAAGAACGTCCCACTGTCCTTACTGGACAAGCTGAAGATTTGCCATATTTGTCAAACAGTGATAATAAGTGGAAAAATCCAACTTCTCACCATGCATACACTGGAGATATCTCTAGATATTACAGTGTCTGATGCCATTTAGATTTGTATAAAACAAACGTTAATTCATTTCTTTTCCCCACCACAACCTCCTTTTTAAAATATCAGCATTATTTGCACCTACTGTTCAGATGAAATTTGACCTGTGCAGATTTTGAGTCTTGAGAGCTAAATCATCAGAATACATACATAACCTCTTTTAACATACAGTACATGTACTGTGTCCCCACCTACTAATTGCATATACAATAAGGAAAGGAGCACCTTGCAAAAATTCATGCAAATGGTGAAAAAAACATATGCAAATGGTATACAGGCTGCAGGGCCTTTGTACATCTGGACTTGAACGATTAACTTCACTTGGCGATTTTCTAGCGATTCAAAAGTAGTTTGTGTATATGCTGTTAACTTGCACTGTACATTGAAAGAAAATTTGGTAACCTTTTTATTATGAGAGCAACTCACTTCAAATGTTGTAGCCTTGCAGCGCTGCTGCAGCTGTCTAACGCCTGGAGAAACCTCTGGCATCACAAGGCAGCACAAGCCTGTTAGTCTCCGGAGGATACTCCACAGGGAACGAGGCCTCAAACAGAGCCCTCCTTGTAATGGGGTAGGTAAATTGTTGGGCCCAAAAGCAGACACAGAGACACAGGGGAATGGATTAAAGGGTTTAATTGAACTATTAGCAAAGTTACAAAGTGAGCCAAACGAGGTGAGTCTGAGTTGGAGCTGGGGGGGTAGCCATAGGAGAGAGTTTGAGAATGAGGGGGAAAGCAGGAGGCCAGAGGTGGCTGAGGGTTCCAGGGCTCTGAGATGGAGGAGGTATGTGGCCGGGAGTGGCTGCGGAATGGTGGTGTGGGAAAAGCTGGCAGGCAGGCTGGAGGAGTGGACTGCGTGAGAAACAGCCGAGCATAGCGGTGGCAGGCAGGAGGGTGAGTAGTTGACCTGTAGCACAAGAGAAACTGGTTAGAGAAACTTTTACTAAGCTACATGAGAATAACAAGATGTTAATACAGAGGAACCGAGAGTTAGTTCCAACTAAGTAGACTGAACAATCAGGTGGAGAGTGGAGGTGAAGCCAGGGTTTAAATCCTGTAGCGTGGATGAGGAACAGGTGAGTGACTGATGCAATAGGAGAGGAGGATCGCCACGCCTACTGCAGTATGGAGGGGGAGAGAGCTCACACACAGACGGGGAGAACAAGACAAACAGGAAACAACAGGGATAGGGAAAAAAATGGGAAACAAGGAAAACAAAGTGGCACGACACTTGCCATGACACTCCCTGTTTCCACTTACACAACCGGGGCTATTTACAGCCTCAGCCCCTCAACGCAAGGCCACTGCAAGCCTGTGTACACCCACAGTATGCAACAGTTATGCTTTGTTTGATTTCTGACATGTCCATATTAGTAGTTTTGATTTTGGAGATCAATGCGGAGTTAAAATGTCGCATTACAGAACTTGCCTGTTTGAAAGTAAACTCAGAAAAACTTCACATTCTGTGTGTTAGATTTTAAGACCGAAAACGTTTTAAACTGTATGTCCCAGTCAATATTTGAATGAATGGGATGAACAGTGTAGTATTGTATATGTTGATAAATTGGGCAACATCAAACTGTTGACTTAGAAACACACAATACTTGGAAAAACAATGATTTGCATCATAAAAACGGTTCTAAAATTGGTATGAACAGTCGGGAGAATCAGTTCCCCTGTTGGGTCACAAAGTTTTTGTCGACCTGTCATACTGACAGTTTACTGATTTGTAAACTGTATGCATGAATTCAAATTTAGGACACTGGGATGTGAACATTTTAACTGTAAAGCATAAAGGTTCTGCAATGTTTTGCTGCAGCCATACCATGATTATATTAAGATTCACACATGAAATAGCTACTGTACAGCCTGAATTAGGGTAGTTGCAGTAAGTGAAGGTTAAGAAAGAGAGTAATGGCAGAAGACCTGGTTACAAACTGTGTAGACAAGGTTCAGCATTGAACTTTTTATTCACATGATGATACTGGCCAAGAATCGATACCCATCTTCTGTTCCCTTTTTGCAGCAAATATTCGACACACCACTTGGCACTTTTATCCCATTATTGTAATAATTTTCACTTCCGCAATTATAGACTGATGTGTAGACATGGTCTGAGAATAAATGCTTGGGTTTCTTTCAGAAAGTCTTTGTGGTTTAGATGTTGGTGCAACAGTGGAAAAGGTTTGACCTGTGGTAAAGTCTCTGGAGCACACACTTAGCCTATAAAATCTATAAAAATGAGTATTCCTTTTTGTGTACCATTAAAGCCTCGTTTATATGTGAGGGCTGGTCCAGAAATCCCTACTACTAATACTGCTTCAAAATATTTCTGAGTAGCTGACTAATTTTAAATAGCAGCAGAATGGACTTCCTCCTAACAATCGATAAATACCAAGTTCTGCAGTGATTTCCTCAGGAATTTGAGTGAAGTTGTTTTGTTTGTTTTGTTTGTTGGAAGAGTTTACAAAGAGGCGGCAGGAAACACCCCTCCCATGTCACATCTTGCCTTGAGTATCACATTTTGAGTGAATTATGTTGACATCGTTTCCCCTGCATTGGTTTCCACTGGTTGTTCCATTTTCCTCCCACAACTTAAAGACATGCAGTTTAGGTGAACTAAAGACTCTTAATTGCCATTAGGTATGATTGTGAGTGAATGGTTGTCTGTCTGTGTTAGCCCTCTGCATTCACGAATTTCAAGTGAATTAAATTGTACTGAAATTTAGACAAAATAATCTTAAGTCAGAGGTTTGCTTTTTCTTAGCTGTTCATCAGCACAGCTAGGTCAGTTGTCATCATGAGACTCAAGTGTGAGAACGAAAGCTTTGAAAGTAAATTTAAGCTGAATGAAGGAAAGAAGATATGAGGGTTTGTCTCGAGATGAAGCACTAATGTGGTTACTTAATGCACCTGCTTGAGTCATTTGTGTTGTGCCTGGTTCTGGTAAATGTATGGTAATTAATTAATCATAGCTGTTTTATAGCAGATAGGCATCATTCCTGTCAGTGTCCAGATGACTTACTAGCTTTATGAGATAGTTTCAGGCATTTCTTGTTCACTTTCCCCTTCCACATTTTCTCAGCCAGTCTAGAATGTGACCCAGGAACAAACCCAGATTGTAGGCCCCCCATTTCACTGGTATTTCCTATCCAGGTTGAGTGCACTAATGCGATAAGTGAGTAAGAAGGTCAAGGGTCAATGTCTCAGGACCCTGGTAATTGATATAGTAAATATTGTGATTATAGACTAGTAATGTAATGATGAAAGTGCTAGGTGCAGAGGTAAAAGTTAGTCTATTTGTCTGTCTAAAAGCGAGCTCTGTAGCGCCACTTGCTTCCTGTTGTGGCCATGCATAAGGTAGGGGGGTTTTGAAGTTGTTTAGGCAGGTTAAAGTGTCTAAGTGTGGAGACACACACAAGCTGTAATCTTCTTACAGGAAGCCCCAGTCAAGCTATAGCGAGTTATTAATTCCTCTGTTTTTCCCTCTCTGAACCCAGAGCAAATCTGCAAACAAGCCCTATAGTGAGATGTTTAGTGACAGGATTAAGTGCGATCACTGTGCAGTAATTTGGAATAGTCCACGAGAGAAATCCCCCCTCCTCCCTCTTGAATTCTGCATCAACAGAAAATCCCTCTGAGTTTGTTAGCACTCAAGCACTGTGTTAGCAGAACAAGAAGAAGTAAGTAAAGGATATTTTCAGTTTGACATTTTTTACACTGATTCTCTTTTATTGTTAATATCAACTGTATTCACTTCTCCAAGAAAACAACCCCCAATATATGGTGAAGGGAATCTTTCACTGAATTAGACACGTATCTTCACGTTATCTTTTCAAAACTTGCACCAGAACATTAATATCAGGTCAGATGCCAGTCAAGCTTTTAATATATACTTTTGGGAACACAATGAGAGCCAAAATAAAAAAAACTAAAGCCAGCTGTAGGCTAGTAAACTAGCAATTTTTAGACGTCATCTCAAAATGTTTGCTTGGGGACAATGGCTCAAGATGAACAAAGACTGTTGGGTTGTTATCAGCTGATTCTGCCAATTTACTGCCCTCACACTTGAAGCCTTGTGTTCCATTATCAAGGGGGTCATTCATGCTACTTGCTACATGTACTTTTAATATAAGACACACGTAAGACACTTCTGATAAACGTGTGCACCTAAATGTCACGTTTCTACCTTCTCACCACAGCCTTTCACCGTTTCTCTGACGCTCGCCACTATTTTAATTGTGCAAATGGGTCATGACTGAATGTGTGTGCTAAAATACTTAACTATTTCAACATCACATGCTTGATGAGTCCTCATTTGGTGTTTTTGACAAACTTTGACACCTTGACTCAAGACTAATGCAATAACGGGAAATTCAGTTTGGTATTGTTACAACACAAACGTCCTCTCTGAGCTGTTTTTTTTTTCTTTATTTCCCAAGTACAGGAATTTGTCTAAGTGATGGGTTTCGATCATACTCACAGGTCACATAGGGGCATGAACTCATCCTGGCACATGCAGACAACAGAACCTCGTGTGCACAGTAAAGGGGGGAACTACAAGATGATAAAAATATAAATATTTTTCCACTAAAAGCCCAGTGCTACCCAGCTTGGAGCCTGGCAGAGCAGTGGAATTATATGATCAGTTTAAGGTGGTATTAGATGAGTCTAATGGCACAGACAGCATTTTATCTACGTCTTCTTTCAGTCTACGTTTTCAGGATTTCCCCTCCTTCCCCAGTTATTTCCTGTTTTTCACCGTGCTCTCCTCTCTGCATTCTGCAGTTCTGGCAGGTTTTTTTTTTTTTTTTTTTTAAGTTGTTTTTTCTACCCAACAGAGGGCGCGCTTGCCACTTGTTTCAAAGTCAGGAGGAGGAATGTGAGGCAGTAGCACAGTGACGTCATTCAGCAGCAAGGCAGTGCTGCACTGGAGCAGACACCAAGAGGTGAAGGTGGTATTGGGCGGGGTGGGTGATTCCTCGCGTGTTCACTGAGATTTCACGGATGATCCCTGAATTTGACCTTTCATACGTCAAGTCTTATTAATGTTTCACTACAACCAGGCAGTGCATTCAGTCAGCGACTTGTGTTGTGCAGTATGGTTTGGTTTGTTAGTAAATGCGATGTGTCACTTCCCATATGTGGCTCAGTTGCTGTTTTGGAATCATGTCAGCATGGCATCCGGCAAGATAGACTCACAGAAAATCAGTATGCTGCTAGCAGACGCCTGCCGTGTGCGTGTGTGTGTGTGTGTGTGTGTGTGCGCGCGTGTGTGAGAGAGAAAGTGCTGACTCTCCTTGATATACGTTTTTTTGTTAGTGTTTTTTTTTTTTTTAAAGCGTTGGCTTTAACAGAGAGAGAGAGAGAGAGCTGAAAGTGGCGGCAGAGTCCCACAGCAGTCCACACTTCCTGTCTACCACCCTGCCTCTGACACACACACACACACACAGTGGTGTTAGTTACACTTGCATAAGAGCAGCAGAGGTTTAGAAATGTATATCACATCAGGTCCCTCCCTCTTCATCTCTTGTGTATTTTCCTTTCATCATCTCTTTTCCATTTATCTGCTCTGACTCTTTGCTCCTTCTCCTTTCTCACCATCTGTCTGCCTCTTTTTGTCTTCACCTTTCTATTTTTGTCTTTCTCCATCTGTTTTTTTCTGGTTTGCCTCTTTTTGTTCTGCATTTCAGTTGGTCTCTGATTCCCTTTGCCTCCATATTTGTATCTTTTGCTGTTTCAGCCTTTGTTCTCCTTCCCTTTATCGCTCTGTCAGCCTCTCTGTCTAACCCTCTCTCTCTCTCTCTCTCTCTCTCTCTCTCTCTCTCTTTTCTCACTATCTCCCTCTCATCAGTCACTTCAAAAGCTGTTGTTGGAAATGGGACTAAGACAGGAAGCAGCGGAGAGAGATGGGAAATACAAGGGCCAGTCAGTTTCAGGGCAAACTGAGATCCCGACAAACAGAAAACACCATCATCCTTGGAAGATATTAGACTCTGTGATACATGCAAAAACAGGTCTTTATGGGTATATAAACACACACGGGTGCAGATGCACACTCACATAATTTGTGTGCATCAGTAATATTCTTCATTCCAGTGGAAAGTTCTGTATTCATTATGCATGCATTACCATGTTAAATTTATGTTTGATTTGCCAGTGTTACATCTGGGGCTGCAGCAGAACTGCCTCTCAGCATCTTAGGGTTTTTTTTTTCAAGTTTGTTTTTCATCTGTGGTTGTGATGTATATTGTTGATCTGGGAGCAGCGGGAGGGTTGAACAAAGAAGGCGCTGCTCAGACTTTGGGTCAGGGAGCTTAAACTGGGTCCTGGGATGTAACTGTGTTGTGTCTTGCCTCTTTAACAGTATGCAGGCTCACTAAGGTCTAAGGGTCTAAGAAATCTGACAAAACAAAAAAAAAAGTGTGATCATATCTTGGAAAGGACTGCGATTTGCTCACAAAAGGTTTTTAGAAACACAGAAAAAAAATCTTGTTCTCCAGTGCTGATGGCTTGTCATGTAGCTGTCATTTATCACATTGTGATGTATTGTGCTTCTTAAAAAAGATTTTCAGCCTGCACTCCATAAACTATCAATATAAATCATAATAAACACTCACAAAACTAGCAAATCCTGTCATGTTATCCTGATATGACCAGTGGTACCTCAGAGGTGCGAGAAAGTAAGCTAATATATAGTTAATCATTATTACTGGTCTTTTTTTATCTTTTTGTTTAACTGTTTGAATACAGAAGATCATTTTTGTAAAAGGGTTTTTAGTTTGTCAACCAAAGACAGCTCTTTATACAAGTAGCAACATAAATTTCAATTGCGTTGTATGATTTCTTTTTAGGGATAGATGGTGCTTTCTATAAAAAGTGAGATATATTATTTTGGAAACAGACTCCTCATTTGACTCCTCATAGCCTGTTTGACTTCCAAGGAATGACATTTTCTTTAAACTTGGACGTAAGTCACCATGTCATGTCTGTTGATGTCATCCCCGCAGGGATTCCTGATTGGGGCACGGCCAGAAAATGCGTGCCAGCCCATCGAGCCCCCTCCGAGGGACAACTTGACGGGTGCCTTCATCGTCCTCATCAAGCGCTTCGACTGCAACTTTGACATCAAGGTACAGTGTTTACACTGGTTGGTGTGTGCGTGTGTAGTTATTTTCAGAGATGGAAGACCTTGGCCCACCCTTAATCAACCCCAACCATCTCTGGTTTTAATCCAAACATAACCATTTTATTCTGACCTAAACTATGTGCAGCACTGTTGTTTTATTGAGTGCTTGTTTAGTGAAAGTCTAGTTTTTTTGAATCTGTGAATGCCGTTTTAGTGTATACCAATACCTGGAAGTAATTGAAAACATCATTTATTTCAGCAGCTGTTAATTTATAAGGACCTGCTTCCATAACTATAACAGTGTACAATGATGTGTGTTGCCTCACAGCGCATTTATATCAGTAGGTGGTGTTTCACAGTTGGTTTCACTCTTAGATCAGCTGGTAGGGACAGGAAAATAGGAAGCGGCCATTTCCCTAAACATAATTTCCTGCATAAGCATCCAACCCGTCCTACTGCCGCTGTCGTCTTCTTTTCCTCCTGCTGCTGCAGTTTTGTGTTAAAAAGTTCTGTTTGCCTAATACGTCAGTGAAGCGGCTAAAAGATGGAGGGAGCTGATCTCACATGAGATCAAGTGAGGCATCAGGCCATGTGCAGTGCAGAGAGGGTGGTGTGTGTTGGGAGTGTCGCCCAGAACCCAGTTCTGGATAACTGTCTGGATAACTGACCTGCCAATAAAAAGCAGTCTAACCTTAGTTAAAGACTAACTAACCTATTCAAAGTCAAACACAGTGGCTATAAATTAACCCAGGATTTTGAGCTGAACTGGGTCATTGGCAGTTTTTAAGGAAACGCATCAATTGTTAATTAGCATACAAAAGCTAAAGCAGTTTTCAATTACTCTGCAAGTTTCATCTAGTAAATGCCAGTAAGAGTGAAATCTTAAAGATGACAATAAAATATAAAGCACAAACATAAGTATTTTTCTTTTAGGGATATTGGAGACCTTGGAGATTTCTTTTTCTTTTTTTCAGGACCAGCAGACATCCTGAATTGTTGCCAGTTACTAAATTAGTGAACACATTACCTATTCCCCTGTGATTAGAAAAACTTCAAATTCGTGGTCTGGCCACTTAATAAATTACTGAGTTGTATTATTAATGCAGCACCCTCTGCTGATTCTCGAGGTTGATTTGTGCCAGAAGTAGAATGATTCAAAGAAGTTTTTTTTTTTCACTTTTGTATTGAAGGAAACAAAAAATATCCATATGCAGGAAAGCAGTAGCTTGGTTCCTAAATGCATCTTAAACCTCCTGTTTTTCATTGATTCAGAGTAAAACAGAAGAAAGAATAGAAAGGAGAGGGGAGGAGATGAGGGGAGAAAAGAGAGCCAGGATTAGGAGAGTGAGAGCAGGGATGAGTAATGGGGTGAAAGAGAGGAAAGCATGCAGCCTCTTGGCATCTTGCTCTGTCTCTTTCCATTTCTTTGTCTCTTCCTTTCTTTACTTTTCATTCTTACCTTTTCGGTTCCCTGTACCTTATTGGTTGCTTCCCCCTAGTTTTTATTCTCCGTCTTTCCCTCTCGCTCTTGTTTCACTCTATTGTAACTCTTAACCAGCCGTACAGCCTTATATGGTCTTAATGCAACACACACACACACACACACACACACACACACACACACACACACACACACACACACACACACACCAGTCTCTCTGAACTATGCCAGAGTTACCTCCTGCAACCCTCGAAGGAGCAGCTTTGACTTGTCGAAGTTTACTCTGATTTTCTTGTAGCTGAGGTCTGGTGGCACTTTGAGTCTAACCTTATAGCACTTGTTCTTCCAGTTGTCTCATAAAAAGCACATTAACGCTATAATGCCTTTATCGCTCACCGGCACCTATTTCTCTTTTAAAGTAAGTTTTGACATTTAGGCCAAATTGCGTCTTTAGAGGTAAAAAAAAAAAGGTTCGTTTTTGTTTTTCATATGATCACACATTGAATATATGCTTTTTCAGCAGCTGGCTAGATTGAGACTTTACTTTGGACATTTGTCATTATTTTAGAGTTGCTCAGTGACCCACAGTATAAGTTTCACAGCTCCTTATAATTAAAGCAAAAAGTAAGGATATTTCCTTAAAGCCTTTGCTGATTCCTGTTGTAAAGAGGATGATGCTCCTTGTCCTTTCACCTCTTCTCTGTGTGTTGTCATCTTTTGGCTTTACTGTGACAAGTAAACATGGTCTGATTTTTTTTTTTTTTTTTTTAAATGGCTCCTCACTCCATCTGTTCTTGTGAGAAAGGAGATCGCAAGGTCAGCCATTGTGAGGCAAGAGTTTTTAACAGCTTAATTTAAAATTACAAACTGATTGACTGTAGTGTAAAAATATTTGGTCATTGTTTTAATGTGCTTACCAGTTGATTTGTTATGAGAACTGAATATTATATTCCTGGAGGGTGCTCATTCTTTCCAGATCATACGCCAAAAAAGGTTTCTCTTTCTTTTTCTTGTTTGCTTTTACATTGTGCGAGCCACTACACATACAGTACATGTTAGTGTCACTTTCACTGGCCACTCGTCCCATAGACTTTACATTGAGATTATTTCATGTGGGGAAATGAGCTTTTCCATGGTGTGGGAAAGTTTAACAAATATTTAATCTTCGTGGCTTAAACATTCATAATAGGGTGCGTCCGGAGACCGAGTGGTTAAGATGCATACCATGATGTAACCGCAACATCCCTGGTTTAATTTGGTCGGGGACCTTTGTTGCATGTCACCCCCTCTTCTCCCTGCATTTCCTGTCAGTATCTCCACTGTCAAAATGCCCAAAAAAATCTTTAAAAAGTCTATTACAAGATGTGAAAATAAAGTGACCTTGTTTGCTATCAGAAGTATGCTTTTAACAGTTTCACAGATGTGTCTTTATAATGGATGCTTGTTGGTAAACATTTTGGCCTGCAGTTAGTTTTTGTGTTGCAGTACTGCAGTTGGCCACTGAGAGAAATTGGCAGCAGGGCTGACTCGATGTGCCAAATGTAGCTCTCTTAATACATCCATGTGTTTACCGCCTATATTTAAACTTCTCCTCAGCACTCATAAAGATGAAAACTAGTTTAAATAGGTCCACTTTGAAAATTATTACAATAAACTGGGGTTTGACAGGAGGATGGAAACTAGACGCTGTTTGAAGTTTGTGTGTTAGGGAGGGTGCCATTCTGTCTCTCTCTCTTCACTTTTTCTTGATCTTTTCCCTTCTCTCTTTCCTCACTCCCTGTCCTTCATTTCCTCCCTTTGGTCTCCCTTATATATGCTCTCTCTCTCTCTCTCTCTCTCTCTCTCTCACACNAACACACACACACACACACACACACACACACACACACACACACACACACAATCACAGTCTGTCTGTGCTGTCTGACTTCAGTCTCTGGCTTAATGGTTGCTCATATCTACACACATCATCACACATGGACACACACACACATACATACACAGTTTGCTCTCTCTCTCTCTCTCTCTCTCTCTCTCTCACACTCACACAGCTACCCCCTTGCTCTGCCTTTCTTTTTTGCCTTTGGCAGTCTTTGTCTCTCCATCACTCTCCTAGTTGCTTTTCTGGTACTGTTGTCTTTCTCTCTCCCTCTGTCACACACACACACACACACTCAGTTTGTCGCTAGCATTCAGCTGTCTACCTTGAACCCCCCCCTCCCAACCCCTCTCTCTCACACACACACACTCCCTCCCTCCCTCTTAGTCGGGCTCAGTTCCCTCCAGAAGCTGCAGGGAAACAAAGGAATAATAGATTCCATCTTGACTGAGACGAGGCACTCGCGTGTGTGTGTGTGTGTGTGTGTGTGTGTGGTGCAGGGGTGTCACCCCCAGCGTGCCCGCCGTTTCATTCCATTGCCTTCCATCTCTTTCTTCATCACTCTTTTAGCATTTAGCCATTAGCACCCAGTAAGCAACAGCGCAGAGTTTTAATGGATCCGTGGCCGTAATGGGCAATAAAACGGACACTCACCCACTTAACCCTCCGTCAAGTGTTAGCTCCTCCACCCGTGGAATATGAGTGTGTGTGTGTGTGAGAGAGAGAGTGTGTGTGTCGTGATAAAACATGACAGAGAGGAGGTCGAATGTCGAGAGAGTGTTTGAGATGGGAAGGGGTGCAGGGGATCAAGTGAAGGGGTGTTAATAGGCACACTCACTCTTTGTGTGTGCGTGTGTGTGTGTGTGTGTGTGTGAGAGACAGAGAGAGCAAAGCATTCCTCCATTGCTGTTCGTTTTAGAAAGTAAATCTCTAGAGAGACAGGGTTTGCACTTCCTGTACACTGGGATTCTTTGAGGAAGTGGGGGGGCTCATTGGTGACCTTTCTGACCTTCGGGGAGGGGAGGGGGGGTGAACAGGAAACTCAATACCCCTTTACTCCCCTCTCCCTCCCATGAACACCCTCACCATGCCTTCCTTCGTTCTGATTCTTTGCAGAATGTCTGTCCGTCCCCCTGATACCTTCCAATCACACACACACACACACACACACACACACACACACACACACACACACACACACACACACAGCAGGTCTATATACATTGAGGCACCTCTTTTTTTCACTCATTCAGTCTCTCTGCTGCCCTCTATCTGTCATTGTTTCCTTTTTGATTCCCTCTTGTCTTTTCTTTAAACTAGTTCCATTGATTAAACTGTGGATATGTTGACTGGGTTAAGTTAAGACAACTTTAAAACCATGAATATTGAATGTTATTCCTCTTATGTCTCTTTTGATTATGTGGGAGATTTTAAGGTAAAAATATTGGGGTGACGGGAAAAAAAACTGAGGTTATTGGGATATATTGCATTACTTTAAAGTGAACCTATGTTTGCTTAACAGTGGCCTCTGTGCCTAAAGCTCACAAATATGAGGTAATGGTACATTTTGGCCACTTGTTATGAACATAACATATCATCATCTCATTACTGTTGCTTATTTACACATCCAGCAGTTAGGTAGCAACATTATCATTCATTTGAAGTTGTGTTTGTGTTCACCTAATGATTGTAAGTCCAATATTAACTCTCTTTTAGCTCTGTTTTTAGTCTTTACCAACTCCTGAGGGAAATATCTGACTATATTGCTGGTAAAAAACTCCACTATGTTCAACAGATAGTCTCTAACTGTGTCTGTCTGCTGTTTGGTGCTGAGCAGGTACAGTGAGTTTTTAGAGACAAATTCACAATGTCACATTGTCATGATACATTGTTATTAAATAAAAATATATAAAAATATTGATTCTAGCCGCTTTAGGAGTTCCCCTTTTCTGGTTATTGCTAGTGACCAGAGTATCATGTAAAAGCACCCAGTGGCTGGTAGAGATGACCACTTTTTGTATTGTGGAAAATTCCCCATCAGAGACCTAGGTCATGCTACCAGACAGTCAAAATTTGCCTGGCAAAGGGCAGTTCAGACTAAACGTCCAGTCTGGTATAAATGCTTTTTGCCCTGTCAGGAAACTGTGAACTTCCTGTGGCAAGGCAGAGATCAGGCATCATACTTTAAACAATTCTCCCATTCAGAAACATTTACCAGACAATTTCACAGCAACACGGTCTGCAACACTGTACAGTTATGATAGAGACACGTGCTTGGCCAAAATAAACCCCAAAAACTGCGATATGTTTGAGATCATTTAGAAACTGGATGCCATTATTACTTAGTTTATCTAACAGAGAGCACTGACACGTTTATTATTCAACGGTAAAATGTTCCCACTGAGTACATATCTCAGTCATAGTTCTTTAAAAAACAAATTTAAGGTATCTTTATATTGTTTATATTATCTGGTTTCAGCCGCAAAAGCACTCAGTTGGGCTCTAATACACTGTAGGTAAATAAATAATGAAATTTGTATTGAAGTGACGTTGTTACAGGAGCATGATTGGAGAGAAAAGACACAACTTTCCTTATATTTGAAATTGTGTAATTTTGTGGAACTGTATTACAATTATTACCTATCAAAAGTTGAGCAGCTTAATGTTGGAATCAATTAATGAAGTTCTCTATTAAAAGCTTGTATTCAAATACTGGAATAACAAAGGTCGGGGTCGAAAAGGGAGGAAATTTTTATCAACTCTAATCAACAATGAAAGAATATACTTACAAAATAGTGGAAATTATAAATAAAGGCCTCCTCTAATAATAACAGATGAGGTAATAATAAAGGCCCAAGAAACATTATGTGTATTCTTATGTGAACCTATATTCTTTTAAAAAGTGATTTCCTCTTCAATTGCTCTCTGGATCTCTACTACAAATGTAGACCTGCTAAATTTCTCTTATTTCAAACAGAACGAGGTGGAGGAAACCCAAAATGGTTAACAAATCAAAATCAAGCATGAGGCGGGCTGTGCCCACTCTTGTGAGTCCAGACAGTGAGGCTATGTTAGCGTTCAGGCAGACTTGCCAACCCACGTTTTAACTTTTAGTAATTCATGTAATCACAATTTTTTGTAGTAGTTTAATCTCTGTTAATAATCTCTTCAGCACAAATTAAAGTATACACTCATTTGGAGTGGAAATGAGCTGCGGAAAGCAAAATCTGGTGCATGTGGTGATGTAATCTGTGTCCATGACAGGTTACAAAGTGCCATCGATTGACAGCCGTTCCATCCAATTGAAATGTTGCTGCTGGAATCCAGTGAAGAAGAAAAAAGACGGAGGTTAAAGTCCCTCGGCTTATCTTTAGGTGTGGCTACACTGGGTTCCTTCTCCTTCAGTATATTATCACACACATCAAACATGCCTGAAAAGATCTTGATTAGTTGGGAGTGGTCACAAGTAACAGTATAATCTGTCCACTCAGCTTCTGAGTAAGTTGTCTAGTGTGAGTTTGCTTTTACCAGCTGCAGCCTAAATTGGTCAGCGTTTGTTCTGGTGGCTGGTAATTTCCTGCCTCTACCGCTACCGCTTCCTACCTCTGCCTTACAGTAAGGACATTTTATTGTGCGGCCTGTTTGTACTGCAGTGACCTCACAGCCCCCGAGCCACACACACACGAGCTAGTCATACATCTAGTCAG